>APFE030654025.1:16392-27266 GCA_000404065.3 Pinus taeda
TTGCTCTTTCCTTGTGCCTTAGATTTTGATTGATTTCATCCCATGGCATAAAATATGAGTCTTTTTAAAAGATTGAATCTTTTTAAAAGGCTAAAGAAGGCATTGAAAACACATAGATTGTTATTTGTAATAGTGCATCCTTTGATATGTTAGGGCTAAATTTATTTTCTTCTTGTTTCATGCTCATTCTGCATATAGATTCTCAATATGAAACATTCTTCACTATTTTGGCTTTAGTGAGTCTGCAGATACGTTTTAGAGTTCCAGTTGTCAATGTATTGTATAAAATCATGATTTGAATATTATTTGAAATTTCTTATTTAGTTTGAATATTATCTGAAATTCCTATGAAACATTCTTCACTATTTTGGCTTTAGTGAGTCTGCAGGTACGTTTTAAAGTTCCAGTTGTCAATGTATTGTATAAAATCATGATTTAATATTATTTGAAATTTCTTATTTGGTTTGAATATCATCTGAAATTCCTTATTTGGCTGTGAGAGGGCTAAATTTATTTTCTTCTGTTTCAAGCTCATTCTGCAGTAGATTCTCAATATGAAACATTCTTCACTGTTTTGGCTTTAGTGGATCTGCAGGTACGTTTTAGAGTTCCAGTTGTCAGTGTATTGTATAAGATGGGCCTGTAGTTGCTGCCATCATCTTGTATGTGATAAATAGTTATTATAATATTATTGGTCGATGGTTTCATTACAGATTTATATTGCTTCATTCTCGCTTGGTGTTGGGCCATCCCATGGATTATTATGTCCGAGGTAATGTACCTTCTTAGATATCCTCCTTAGATATTCCCTATGAGATCAATTAAAGATAATTACTACATCTTTTCTTCATATTGATCTAATTCCATTGTTCAACCAGTAGCAGTTTAAACAATAGATGCACTGATTTTTTTTTATTTCTTTTGTATGTGATAAATAGTTAATATTATTGGTTGATGGTTTCATTACAGATTTATATTGCTTCATTCTCGCTTGGTGTTGGGCCATCCCATGGATTATATCCGAGGTAATGTACGTTCTTAGATATTCCATGAGATGGCTGCTTCTTGGTGCAAGTTAATTTCTACATCTTTTCTTCATATTGATCTAATTCCATTGTTCAACCAGTATCTTTATGCAGTAGTTTAAACAATAGATGCATTGATTTCTTTTGTATGTGATAAATAGTTAATATTATTGGTTATTGGTTTCATTACAGATTTATATTTCTCGCTTGGTGTTGGGCCATCCCATGGGTTATGTCCGAGGTAATCTACCTTCTTAGATATTCCCTGAGATGACTGCTTCTCGGCACAAATTAATTACTACGTCTTTTCTGCATGTTGATCTAATTCCATTGTTCAACCAGTATCTTTATGCATTTGTTTAAACAATAGACACAATGATTTCATGTACCTTCTTAGATATTCCTTGAGATGACTGCTTCTCAACACAAATTAATTATTACATCTTTTATTCATATTGATCTAATTCCATTGTTCAACCAGTATCTTTATGCATCTGTTTAAACAATAGATGCAATGATTTATTTTGAATAGTTATTTCCTACTGCAGATACTCCCTATTAATGTAAAGGGTGTGGGTGGTAGTGCAGCTACTTTGTCAAATTGGTTGACATCATGGGCAGTAGCAATGATTATCAATTTACTTTTGCAGTGGAGCTCTACAGGTAAGGCTGGCCAAATTTAAGTATAGTTCCTTTGAATGCTTGCCCAAGCCACGGGCATCAAAGCTTTCTGTCCGGGCTTCCCTTGATTACAATGGCCCTTACTCTCCTTCACGTTATGAGAGTAGCCCCTGAGAGCCCCTGAGAGTCAGTGTGCAACTATCATTGATCAATCTTGAACGATTGGGCTAGCCCTAAGGCCAACTTTTTTTCCTTTGGATTACAGCTTATATGTTTGATTATTTACTTGCCTATTTGATTATTAAGCTACCTCTTTTTTTTTGTTGCAGGAACAACAAACAATATTCATGATTCATGCTATTGTATCTGTGCTATGATCCTGGTCTTTGTGACAGTTTGTATGCTTGAGAGAAGAGATCCAGTCGTCCTTCAAATGAGTTGAATGCCTTGAAAGTCAATTACAGGGCAATGAAATGGTTTATATATCCAGCCCCATTTCATCCTTCGAGTGCTTCCGAGTATAAATTACATCTTAATAAATTGCAAGCCTAAAAATATGATTTTTTTTAGGCATATTTTTATTTTTTCAGAATTTCTAACTGCATTGTTCCCTTCACCGTGAAGCTCACATGTGCAATAGAGCTCTACTTAAAGGCAGAATTTGAAGGTGGTCATTGAAGTCCATCGGTTGAAAAGTCTCTAAGAATTGAATTAATAAATTTTCAATGGACAATTTCATTGTTGCAACTCCAAGGATGAGAGGGTATCCACAGTTTTGATGGTATATTATCAAGAGCAAATTTATTGTGAAATGTTCCAAGAGAATTTTTCTTTATCAGAACTTCTATGATTGCATTGTTCCCTTTCCGGTGAAGCTCACATTTGCAGTAGAGCTCCACTTAAAGGCAGAATTTGAAGGTGGTCAGTAAATCCATCTCTTAAGTGTGTAAGAAGTGAATTGGTAAATTTTCAATGGACTCATCCTTGCAATTCCAAGGATGGGGGGTATCTGCAGTTTTGATGGTATGATTTTATGGTTTTTTTAATCAGAATTTCTATGATTGCATTATTCCCTTTCCGGTGAAGCTCACATTTGCAGTAGAGCTCCACTTAAAGGCAGAATTTGAAGGTGGTCAGTGAGTTCATCTCTTAAGTGCGTAAGAAGTGAATTAATAAATTTTCAATGGATTCATTGCTGCAATTCCATTCCAAGGATGGGAGGGTATCTGCAGTTTTGATGGTATGATTTTATGGTTTTTTTATCAGAATTTCTATGATTGCATTCCGGTGAAGCTCACATTTGCAGTAGAGCTCCACTTAAAGGCAGAATTTGAAGGTGGTCAGTGAGTCCATCTCTTAAGTGTGTAAGAAGTGAATTAATAAATTTTCAATGGATTCATTGTTGCAATTCCATTCCAAGGATGGGAGGGTATCTGCAGTTTTGATGGTATGATTTTATGTTGATGATTTCATGGGATGGTATGATTATGCTGATGATTTCATGGGAGACACACTGGACCGTAACCTACAAAGAGAGAGAGTGGAGAGTTTAATATGCAATGCAATGAAAGTTTTACCAATTTCATACTAATTTCATGAGATGAGATAAGGGGGAGAGCTTAACCTGCAAAGGGTTTTACCAATTTCATACTAATTTCATGAGATGAGATAAGGGGAAGAGCTTAAACTGCAAAGGGGGATTTCTACAGTAATCATTCAAAATACGAAAATACAATTTTGTCTACAGTAATCGTTCAAAATACGAAAATACAATTTTGTGATAAGATTCGAGTAACAGAAAAATGAACTTTTTTTGACAATCAGTTGATTACCAAATTATTCATCAAGCACAAAGGATTATCAATTAATTGGTTCTCAATTGCCATGCGAGTACTTGTCACAATTAATTGTTTCTCAATTGCCATGCGAGTACACTTCACAAGAAGTACATTTATATTCCTATTTATTTTAGTATTTTATCTATTTTTATTCATTGTTCATTGTTTTTATTCATTTTTCCATTGAGTTTAAGATATGTATGTATGTATTCATTTGTCCACATGGAGTTCATGGAGTTTATGATATTAGTTGGTGGAAAATTAATGACATGTATGTATTCATTTGTCCACATGGAGTTTATGAGTTTATGTCCACATGGAGTTTATCTTTATGATATTAGTTGTGGAAAATTTCTGAAGTCAATTGTTTATTTATTTATCTATGTATTTTTCTTAAATGGGGATGTTTTTATTCATTGTTCATTAATTTTTATTTATTTATTTATTTTTATGGGATGTTTTTATTCATGGTTTATTAATTTTATTTTTTCGTGGTTATGGGGATGTTTTTATTCATTGTTCATTTTTTCACTGAGTTTAAGACATGTATTTTGTCCACATTTTATAATAAAATTTCTGAAGTCAAAATTTTTTTAATTGGGAAAGAAATCACAATCCACTACCTCTGAAGCTCTGAAGCTGCTTCAAAATTTTGAGGCTGCTTCATAATTTCTCTTGTTTTAGGAAATCTCCATGAGAAGAAAGAAAGTAAAGTTCCCCTTTTTTATCAAATGATGAATATATGCCTAAGAGAGGAAATTTGATTTAAAGTTGTAGATATGTTTTCACAATATCATTTCTACTAATATATTTGCTAGTAAAATTTCTCAAATGATGAATATATGCCTAAGAGAGGAAATTTGATTTAAAGTTGTAGAAATGTTTTCACAATATCATTTCTACTAATATCTTTGCTAGTGAAAATTTCTCAAATGATGAATATATGCCTAAGAGAGGAAATTTGATTTAAAGTTGTAGAAATGCTTTCACAATATCATTTCTAATAAAATTTCTCAGTTTGTTTTACAAATAGATTTTTTCAAAAGTATATAATATTTTAATAAAATCCATTTTTTTCACAATTTGTTTTTTCTATTAAAAAAAGTGTATTTGATTAAAAAAAAAACAAACAAACAAACATAATTTTATCAGAAAATATGGTGGCTTGTGGCCTCTTCCCAACATTTTGGTTGCCACAAATTCTTGTTCACCCTTGTCTTACATAATTGAGTAATGATATACTTGATGGCGACTAGATTTTGTCAAAGGTATATAAGAGCTAAAGGTTCCTCTTGAGTTGAGAGTTGCTGCTATAAGGCTATACGAGAATGTAATTGCCAAGCTAAAGAACAATGAGGGGTGGTCAAAAGATATTAAGTGTAACATCGGAGTTAAACAAGGTTGCCCCTTCTCCCCTACCCTTTTTGCCATTTACATCGATAAGCTCGAAGGTTATTTAGAAGAAGAAGGATGTGGTGGCACAATCTTAGCTGGGATAGTCGTTATCCTTCTTCTCTATGCTGACGATATTGTTCTTTTGGCAAGGTTCCCTTCTGATCTTCATAAGCAACTCAAGCTTCTTAAGGATTTCTGCTCTACCATGGGAATCACTGTTAACACTGACAAAACAAAAGTTATGATTATCAAATCCAAGAAGGACACTTGCGCTAATTTTATGTATGACAATAATAACTTGAAGGAAGTGTATTCTTACAAGTACCTAGGAATTGATATCCATCACAAGCTCAACTGGAACCATGGCGTTGAGAAAAGGATCAACGGGGGATGGAAAGCTTATTTTGGTCTTGAAAATAATTGTAAAACAACAAACCTCGTAATGTGGGATAAAAAGAAGTTCCTCTTTGAAACTTTAGTCACTCCTGTTATCTTATATGGCTGTGAAGTTTGGGGCTGTAGCATCTCCAGAGAATCATGGAGGAAGATTGAGCAAATCCAGAAGAGTTTTATAACTTATAACCTAAAAATTAAAAGTAATACACCATATCCTATTCTCCTTATAGAAGCCGGTCTTTCTTCTATTGAGAGCCTAGCTATGCTCAGGTTTATGATGTACAAGCACAAGCTCAATAACATAGACAATCATAGGCTTCCTAAGCTAGCTTTAAATTCCAGCCAAAATCACCTAAGGCTTAACCAAGGATGGCATAAGGACACAAGGGCCTGGTTAAACTATTGTGAGATCAATGAGAACGATGCTTTGCAAAACATAAATAACATTAAAGATATTGTTACTTCTAAGTTCAAAGAGAAGTTATGGTGTGAGAAAGATTTAGCGTCTAAAAGAAAATTAAGTTATTATAAGAAGGTCATCAACCCCACCCTTGAAGACCAAAAGTATCTCTCTATTCTAACTAGCTCAAAAAAGAAAATTAATATAGCAAAGATTAGAACGAATTCTCATGAGCTCCATAGTGAAACTGGCCGCTGGGTTCCTAAAACGCCATGGATAGAAAGGATCTGTCATATTTGTGAGAATAGGAGCATCGAGGATGAAAACCACTTCCTCTTAGAGTGCCCTGCTTACAACCACATTAGATCTCAATTTCACAACCTTTGTTACAATACTGTCCTTCCTAGCCTTTTACAATGCCAAAATTATAATGAACTCGGGAGGCTTCTCTCCAAGCTTTTTGAGCATAGGAATAAAATCTTAAATCAAAATAAATAATTTGTCTTTTTAGGTCCGATAGATCATTATTTGGTCTCAGTGGACGTTAACCATCATCTTCATCTTCTTCATCTTATTTTTATAAAATAATTTTACTTTTAAATATAGCAATGATTAACATCGACTACTATACACATAATCTACATTGTTTCGTATGGATGTTCCAACTTATACATTGATTTTTTATATTTATGAAACATCATGGAAAATTCGTCTTAAAATTCTCATTATAAAATATATTTAAATATATTTAAAATGAATTTATTAAAATGTTAAATAATTAGATACTAAATCATTCTTATTTCTCCATTATGTTCAGATTCTAAGATAAAATTTTTAATTTTGAAAATAATATTGAATATTAATCCACAAATAATAAGAATAATATATTTTTTAGTATTTAAATAATATTATTATGTTAATCAAAATAAATTAAGAATATAATATAATATATAAAAATTTGAGGAGAAATATTAAATATCGTTTATTAATCATTTTCCATATATTTTATATCATTAAATATAAATTAACGTATTTTATAGTAATTTCTCTAACATTTTATCAATTTTTAGTGTAAAATTTAAAAGTTATTTACCCTAATCAAAAGTATATTGTTTATAAATTTTTAATTAAATTATTTAAAATATTATTTCCCCTCATCAAAACTACATTGTTTATAATTCATTTTTCAACGAGTGATTTATTTATACATTTTTTGTTCATGATATTAAAAAATTTAATATTTTTTCTTTAAATTCAATTATTTTTTAAATGTTAATTATGGTGTAAAATAAATAAAATTGGAAAATAACTCAAATTGATTTTTAAATTTTATATTTAATAGTAAAATATAATTTGTAACATGATAATAATATTGATAATTTAAATTATTTATTTTGGTGACATGGTGTTTCGTTATGATATATTATGGTGAAAAAGTCACTTGTTCCAAAATTTATGTGTAAAAATGTAGTTATTTATTTTGGTGACATGGTTTTTGTTATAATATTTTATGGTGAAAAAGTCACTTGTTCCAAAATTTATGTGTAAAAATGCAGTCATGCTAAGGGTTGATGTGGTCTAAAACAAGTGCGATCGCTGATAATTTTAACTTTTTAAATGTCCCTAAAATAGCTACTCAAACCATAGAATAAACATACTAATGATATTAAGACTCACATTACCTAACAAATAAACAAAAAAATTATTATTATTTTAATATAAAAATAAATTTAACATTTTTCTTTTAAATACTTAATTTTTATAACTAAAATGAGTTGTTTTTGGTGTGACTTTTTGGAAGCTTTTCGGGTGGGCTTTTCTAGGCTAATATCTCTAAAATCCTGCAAAAGTTTATTGAAATATTCTTATTGAAATCACAAGTTTGTTGGGTAATCCCGCCACAATCCAAGTGCCTTAGGAGTTTTTTAAGGTGATGAATCCATTATAGTGAAAAAACTAGTTTAAATAACACAAATCAAGATTTCACCTCAAATTTTAAAGCTGAATTTAAGGTCTAAAAAATCACTAAAATAACTCCAAAATCAAATCATTACTACCAAATTAAAAATTATTATATAAACTATAAAATTCAAAATTTAAAACCCTTACACTAAATTAAATAAAAAAAAAAAAAAAACCAAAAAACCAAAAGTATAATTGAATTTCAAACCATATTTACACAATAATATATTTAGGAAATAAAAAACGAGACAACATTACAACACTAACAAAACATATAAAATGTGAGCCCAATATTCTGGCCAAATTCAAACTACAAGTCTACTAGAAGTATATCACAGTCCACCTCGAACCTCAACACTCAATATGAAGGGGGCGTAGGGACAATAAAGGCAAGGTTTTGTCGTTGCCATTTAAAATCTATTTATGATGCGAAATTCAATATTCCTTGCTGTACAGCGACCCACTCTGCTGTTGAGACTAATGAACCGTGTGGTTCCCCGAAACTTCAAAGAATCTCATCGGAAACTTTTGTTTCAAACCTCCCATAATTAAACGGAAGCCATGGATCTTTCTTCGGCTCTGCATGTTGGCATGCCTTCGCTTTCCCTTGTCCTTCGACGTTCCCACGTGAACGCGGATCCTGCTCCTTCCGGGTCTCTTCCCGGAAACTTGAGGTGCCCTTTTGCCCATACTTTGGGCGCCTGCTATTTATTTGGTACAGGCCATTGAGCCCTCGTGATGAGAAAAAATTTGCAACACAGAAAACCTCATTGAAGATCCGATAGACTAATTTAATTCCATAGTAGTGGTGGTTATTAGCTTCTAGGGTTAGTTTACTTGGTGAAGATCAGTTAGTCAAAATCAATGCCTTGCCTATTGAAAGTGTAGGATCCATTTTCCCCGAGATCATTGAGGTTAGGCCTAGCTAATAATCTAAGCTGCGAAGTTAGATTCCCTTGACCAGAAGTATCAGTCAACCACAGCCTAAAAAGGAAAAAGCAATGACGGCTATTCTACGTCGACTATCAAAATAAAGGTATACAAATTAAATCTCAGGTGCATTGCAAACAGTTTGTTATGTTAATGATCTGAAATGCTATATAATGTCACTAACCATCGTTTGAATGTGCAGAGAATGGTGTTAAAATTGGCTATGGAAGACGAGAGAAGCAAAGCGAAGGCCATGAAGGCTAGTGCAGGAGCCGGAGGTATGAATCTTCATTACTATTACTGCATTATAACATGCCGCCCAAACATTTTCCGCCATTTTCCTATATGTTTATGTTTGTTCTTATGTATTGGTTATTTTTCTGTGGACTCAAAGGAGGGAAAAATAACAGTGGTGGGAAAAGCAGATCCTGTGTGTGTGACAACAAAACTCAGGAAATTGGGGTACACATCAGATTTACTCAGCGTCAGTCATGCCAATCCCAAGGAAGAAAAACGAGGAACCCAATGCCGGCTTTTCCCAAATATAACAGACGAGACTCTCTGTGTCAAGTTTATTTTGTGGAAATTACAGTCCTAATCACGTAGCTCACAGCAGAGCTTTGTATCACATTATAGGAGAAAGCTGTGTAGCGCTCTTGTTATATCTATTTGTTATTATGAGACAAAATTTACACAGATTTTGGATGTTGTTATCAATTTTTAGAAACATTCTTATTATTATTACAAGAAGAATAATGTACCAAGAGAATCGAGCGTTTCTTATTTTCGGAGGATAGGTTTAGATGTTTATCATTGCGTAACCATATTAAAGTTTTGTGATTTTGTAAGATGTTATTGAAGAAGGATAGATTATACACTTGAGCATATGCTACAAGTGCATAGTCTATCTTTCTTCTTAACTAGTTGATTCTGGTCAACACTTAACCAATTTTCAAGCCTTCCAAGCTTTTATTTCCTTGTGTTGTTCCTCCAATAAATTGGCCCCTATTATTTAGGAATTTCCCACTATTGAATTGCGCAATTTGTACACATTGGAATTGTTAGTTTTTTGACAACGAATTAAGTTAGGCAACTGCATCGTAGTTAGACGAATTAAGTTAGGCAACTGTATCGTAGTTAGTTAGTTTGGCGGAATTGTTTTTCAGTTCTGTTTTCAGTTATGTAATATGATATATAAATAATGTAATGGCACATGAATCAAATAGTCTGAAGTATTCATCCATTCGAATAAAGATTCTGCTGTTCGATATCTTGGCGTTGTTCTGTGTTTCTGCTCTGCTGTTCAATAGCTTGGCGTTGTTCTGTGTCTCTGCTCCTCAGTGTTTAACAAGTGGTATCAGAGCCTACGAAAGAGGTTGTGCTGAGCGTGCCTGTGAAGGAGCTGCTGTGCGTGGGAAAAAAAATTGCTGTTCGGCTGTGAAGAGCTGCTGTGCGGAAGACAACAGTCCAGAAAAGAAGCCTGAGGCGAATTTGGTAGCTGCTGTGCGTGGAGTATCAAAGCCTGCCTGGAGAAGGCTGCTGTGCGTGAAAAAAAAATTGTTGTTCGGCTGTGAAGAGCTGTTGTGCGGAAGAAAATTGTCCAGAAAAGACCACGAGTTACCGTGGAAAGAAGAACTGCCTGCTGCGTTTACTGCCAGCGGGATCTGCGGTTGGATTCGGGTATTTTTTTTTTAAAGAAATTCTGTCTGATAAATTTTTTTTTCCCAGAAAGCAGTGAAGAAAAAAAAAGACAATTTCTTTTTATTATTGAAGAGGAAAGGAAATTTTTTCAGAGTTTTTTTTTTAAGGAAAGAAGACAGTTTTTTATTGAAGAGAAAGAAATTTTTTTTTTCAGGGTTTTAGGAAAAGAAGACAGACTATTTTTAAGGAAAGAAACAAGAAAATAAATTTTTTCAGAGTGTTTATTTAGTTGGAGAAATAAGGAGTTTGTTTTTAAAGGAATATAAAACCCTAGAAAGGCTGAAACCCTAGGAAAGGATAAATGGCCAAGATGTCGAATGCGAAATTCGAGGTGGAGAAATTCATCGGAAAGAGCAATTTTTCTCTTTGGAAACTGAAGGTTAAGGATCTGCTTGTGCAACAAGGGTTGCACAAGGCATTGGATGGGGAGACTAAAAAACCTGCAACCATGACCACTTCAGACTGGGAGGACTTGGATGCCCGAGCTCTCAGTACCATCCGACTATGTTTAGCGGATGAAGTTCTCTTCAACATTGTTGAAGAGACTACGATGTCAGGATTGTGGGAAAAACTTGAAAACCTCTATATGACAAAATCATTGACAAA
>APFE030654026.1:0-11243 GCA_000404065.3 Pinus taeda
ATCTGTATACTGACGCATGTAATGATCTGAACTGGGTATAAAATCGCTGCAAGTCATGATTGAATATTTATAGATCTATACGCAGGTTGGCTTTGGTAAAAGCGCGTATGTACGCGGGTTCGGTGTGTCCATGTAGCGTATGCACTTTAATGCATGATTTGATGATACAGTTGGTTCTGAATAGTGTTGCAGAGCTCAGGGTTCTGCTCTGTGTTCTGGTGACTGTTTTTATTAACAGGGTTTCAGTATTGGGTATTGATGTTGCTAAGTGTTTATGAGCTTCAATGATATTGATGGGTCTAGTATGAAAATTTGATGAAACGTGGCCTTCGGATTATGTGTTGTGCTTCAGTGTATCCAGTCTGAAAATTGATGAAACGTGGTACCTGGAGGAGAGAAGATTGTAGGTCAGCACCTACGTACTAGTATCTAAGCTAGTACAAGAGCTAAAGGAAATCTTTGGAGCATTGTAGCAGGTAGGAGCCTGCGTACTAGTAAATGGATCGGCTAGTACAAGAGAAAAGGGGGTTGTAGCTCCCGTACTGGTATAAGGATGCACCAGTACAAAATATTGTAAAAGGATTTTCTTATTAAGAAGAAGATTGAGATGACTTGCAGCAGGTGGTTTTCTCCCACATTGGGTTTCCACCTTATATCATGGTGTTCATGTGTGTGCTATTTATGTGTGATGATCTATTCTGCTTACTGTTAATAAGGTTAATAATGTTCTGATGCATTTGGTGAAGATAAGCTAACTGAATCATAAGATTACTCCATGTACGCTGGTTGCTTTTAACACAGTCCCGTATATACGCGGATATCCTTAACTGAAGTAACGTATATGAATCTGAGTATGAAAATGAAAAAGTTTTACTGATTTGATAATACTGATTCACGCCCCCCTCTCAGTATTATTTCCAACACCTAGGACCAGTGAGGCTACATAGATGGTCAGGTCAATGGATCTCTGAGTAGTCACACTATCAAAAGGGTCCTTGAGTGTGGAATCGGCCAATGACAAGGTCATCATGAGTACTCTGAAGAACATCAGCCTCAACCTCGTAGCGCTCCTGAACGAATATCTTCTCATGCTGCAGACAAGTGTGACAACGGAATTAAGAGTGCAGGAGTAGCACTCTCTCAACCTAATAAGTGAATATTGAATGAACAATCAGCAAATGTCCACCAAAAACATGGAGGCCCTAAAGGCAAAAGAAACGATCCAGATGCAGAGCCCAATTGACGGTCGCGGTCGTAGAGGAATGCAAGATAGTGTCGGAGTTGCACATACCTGAGGAGGCACCACTTGAGGCCAAGATCAGGAAAGTTGCTATGGGCATCCGTGATTTCTAAGGAAGAGGTGGCCAGAGTTAAATTTGAACTGAATATGAAAATCACAGAACTGGAGGCCAAGTCATGCCTTTGACTCCGCCAAAAGTTAGGGAACGCGAAGCTTTTATTAAGGAAGGAATAGCCACCATGGATGTTGCAGTTGTGGACAAAACATCTCTGTTTGAGAAGGCCATGGAAATGGTAACGACCCTGCAGGAAGATCCCACCCTACAGGTATTAAGTACAGAGATCTGCAAGCTACAGCAACAATATGATGAACTAAGGGTGAAAATGTGCTCCATTGCTATAGCGCAGCATCTCGCCAAGATATAGGAGGCTAAGCAGCTCTTTACACAAGTGGAGGTGGCACAAAAAAAGGAATCAATCCTTAAGGCCAAGTTGGGGCCTTGGTTGGATGAAGCCTACCTAGTCTTGGCCAACATATGGGAAAAGTTGGTGAACTTGCAACTTAGGCAACAAAAGATCAAGCAGAGTGTGACTGAAGTAGCGGTTGTACATATAGAGCTTGGGGATCTTCACAGCAAGATCACCACGTTAGCGAGTGAATCGAGGGCGAGTCACGACCTTTGTGTTGGGGGCCTATTGGGATGGGGTCCCCTGGGTTAGTATTGGGGCAAAAGCCCAGGTTTTGGGGAAAAATCCCAAGTTTTGATGTAAAGTCTTCGCAAATTGTGGTCGTGGATGGTGTAGCTAGTTAAGAGTCAAAAAGGGTTTTTACCCTCTTTTATGTAAACTTGAGTCAGTTTTTGAAGATCGGATTTTATAAATAGGTGTGTCTTAGAGAGTCTAAGTCATGGCAAGATATGAGGAATGTAACGAGTCGATAGAAGGGAGATCGAGATAGAAGTCTTAGAAGAGGAAAGGCTTTGCACCTGAGTGCGTAGAGGCCTAGAGTAGTGTCTACAGCTTAGTGCGCGGACCCCTGCAGCTGAGTGCGCGGGGAAGTCTTGAGTCTGTAATCTTAATTGAATATTAATAAAGAAGATTGTTGCAAAAATTCATGTGTTTTATCTCTTTACTTATGTTATATATGAATTCTCTATATGTTGTGATAAATAATGCCTTACGAAGTAATGATGTATTGATGCACGAAAT
Source organism: Pinus taeda (assembly GCA_000404065.3). Lineage (NCBI taxonomy): Eukaryota > Viridiplantae > Streptophyta > Pinopsida > Pinales > Pinaceae > Pinus > Pinus taeda. The sequence goes on from APFE030654026.1 coordinate 2,449, forward strand.
TACTTGATCCATATTATTATTTGAACACAATTTATGTTAAGTGATTACATGAAGATTATAATGCTTTCTATTAGCCGTATCGATCACTTAAGTAGATCTTAGTAAATACTGGTCTAAGAGTAATCTATGGTGTGCGTAAGTAGCTAATTCTCTTGTTGAGGGTCCGCAAAAGCCAATTGTAGAACTTCGCGGAGGTCTAGAGGTTGATTAAAGGAAGTTACAGTGATAAGCCATAAAGGCTTATCGATCTGTGTGAAGGAAAATCTAGGTCACAAAAGGACATCACACTAATCTCTGGGTGCGGAAACTTGGTTCCAACATCCCCCCATACTGCTTCGGGTGAGATTTCAGTTTGTACACCACGGATTGATGCCGAAAGGTCCAGTGGTGTAGGGATTTTTTTGGCACAACTAACTCTAAACCGAGGTCAAGACCCCTCTAAGCCAAAATCCTAGCAGATATCTCAGAGTTACCACCTCACAGGGAAGTGGAATTTTCTATTTAGTTGATTCCTAGAGCAAATTACATAGAAACTATGAGTTCGTATGGGACAAATTTACAGGATCATATCTTGCAAGCAGGACAATAGGATGAAAGGTACTAACATCTTTGACACAGGTTACAACAATAGGGCATAGGTGAACATGATATGGATTATCATCTCATGACAGATAGTTTGGTTAGATTTAGGGACATGATCTATGTCCAAGATGAAGGTGAGCTCAAGAAGCTTATCGTGTGGGAATTTCATGTTAAGTCATATTTATGTCATCCATAATATCAGAAGACATTGACAGTGGTTAATAAGTTATACCATTGACTGAAATTGAAGAAAGAGGTGGAAGAGTTTGTTGTGAGATGTTTGGGTTTTCAACAGCTAAAAGAAGAGTGCAAGCATCCAGGTTCTCTTGCAGCCAATTTTGATTCCATAGTGGGAATGGGAGTCCATTTCCATGGACATCATTACAAGTTTTCTTATGATATCTAGACATCATGATTCTATTATGGTTATGGTTGACAAATTGACTAAGGTATCTCATTTCATTCCAGTGAAGTCTATGAATTCATCTAGTGAGGTGGCTCAGGACTTCATCAGGGAGATAATGAGGTTACATGGTATTCCTAGGAATATTGTGTCAGACAAAGATGCCAAGTTCACTTCCAGGTTTTGGAATTAGTTATTTGCAGGTTTGGGAACAGAGTTGGCCTTCAATACAACTTATCATCCACAGAAAGATGGATAGATAGAGAGGGTCAACAAGATTTTGGAGGACATGTTCAAAATCTATGTTATACATCAATAATGGAGGTGGGAGGAGTATATTCCACTAGTGGAGTTTGCTTACAACAATGGGTATCAGGAATCTTTGAAGATGAGTCTATTTGAGGTACTTTATGGGAAGAGTTTTAATACTCCCATCAATTGGAGTGATCTAGTGAACAAGGTACTCATCGAACTAGACTTGTTGGTAAATGTGGAACATGAAATGTGCATTATGAAGAAGAATATAAAAGCAGCACAAGATAGACAAAAGAGTTATGCAGATTATCATAGGGTATTTAAAGAGTTTCAAGTTAGGGAACATGTGTACTTACGCATCAATCCCAAGAGGAGCTCATTCCAAATTGGATCATGTGCGAAGCTGGAACCTCAATATTGTAGGCCTTTTGAGATCATTGAGAGGATTGGAACAGTGGCATACTGACTTGCACAACCTCTGATAGTTAAGGTCCATCATGTTTTCCATGTGCCGCTATTTAAGAAGTATGTGAAAGATGTTGATTATGTGATTGAATGGTCTACTATTAGTGGAGCCAGAAGAAGAATTCTAGTCAGAACCTTAGTGCATTTTCCAGTGAAGATGCTCATACTTCGAAATAGAGAAATTGAGCAAGTTAAAGTGTAGTGGAAGTACTTTGGGCCTGATGAAGCTACATGGGAGATGGTTGATCAAATGTGATCTATGTATATGTTTCTATTCAATGGTTGAACGGATGCATTTTGATATATGTTTTGATGTGGTGTTTTGGTCATGTCTATTTATGAATATGTATGTAAATACCACACCAAGCTATGCTATAAATCTCCAATAACAGGTATGGTGTTCATGATATGTTGGTTGTGTCTTCAGCCATATGATATGATGTAAATGATGAAATGAGTTGTGTTATAAAGCTCCATCAGAAACATATGTTTTTTTTTGTTTATAAGTGTCATTGAACATCGAGGACGGTGTTCTCGAAGGGGAAGGGCTTTATAACATCGCTTGGTTGATTTTCTATGCAAATAAAATAATACTAAGGTCATAAAACACATATTCCAAGTTGAATGTTGGGAAAAATGTAGTGATGTAGATCACTTGTGATTAATAAGTGGCTATGGAAATTTGAAAAGGCATTGGCAAAGACAAAGTGGTAATAATTGGCATTTTATTTATGAAAATAATGGAAAATAGGAGAAAATAGAGATGAAATGTCACATATTTACATGAGGAGGAAATTGAAGGAAAATTAAGGAAAAGTGAAGAAAATGGAGTGCTCAATAATAAAAAGGCTTCTAAGGATGAGTTCACAACCTTTTGTTAGTTTTAGTTTGGAGCTCTCTTCTATTCTCTCTCTACCACATTCTTGCACACTTAGAGAAATCTTGGATCAAACTTGGAGCATTCTTTGAGCACTCTAATACTCATTTGGATCAAAGAAAGAAGGCAAACGAAAGCGGGAAAGCAAAAGGAACAGGTGGATCAACAACTATAACGAGATTTCTTTGCAGGTGACATCGTTCATGTAGGATTTCCTTGATGAATGATAGATACATATGGTTTTTTAGTTATGATCTGTCATTGGCATGCAGGATTGCCTAGATTGACAATGGTTCTAGCATAGCCTTTCCATTTCCTACATAGTGATGGTATTATGGGATTTTCCATTGGTTTGTTTTTTGGTTGGTGCTTGTAATTCCTTATGGTTGTGGGTTGGAACAAACACTCTCTAAGACTTGGAACAACTTGGGTTGAGTTATTAGTCCTGGAGCCTAGGTTGGACAAACACTCTGGAGCCCTTGGTGGGTTGAATTACTAGTCCTGGAGTCAGGTTGGACAAACACTCTAGAGACCTCAAAGGTTGTGGGTTGAGTTACTAGTTCCTGGAGCCCTGGGAAAGTTGGGTAGAGACCGATCTGGTTTGTGTTAGTGATGTCTAACTGTGAGGTTGAATCATTGGTTGAGGGTTGAGGTGGTTTCACCTATGGAAGCCCTATTTTGGTTTTGTTTGGTTTATTCAATGAGATCCCATATTGAAGCTTGGAATATGGCACATGGGTGATTAGCTGAAAGAAGGATTTGGTTCAGCCCAATCTATGGTCAACTGGTACATGGATGTCCCTGACTTGGTTAGTAATTTCCTATGTTAATAAGATCTATTATTATATTGTGATTCGTGTGTATTTATTGCAAATGTGTTGGTGATATTGTGGTGATATTATGGCTGAGTTATCATGATTTATATGTTGGTTATTTTCTCATTATATACCGTTATGTGATGTGTATCTTCTATGGCTCATGTCACAAATTGTTTAGCTAATTATCAGTTGATGGATGAATGGACTAATAAGTGTTATTGAAGCTATGTGGAGAGGTCATAGAGCCTCCTCGGTCATTCTCAGATAAATCTCAGACTTATATGATAAGAAATGCATTTATGACTTGTAGCTTACTTGTATGCAATAATGCATGTCATGTTCTAGCAAGTCTGGGTCAAGTTTTGCATTCACATTTTTGTGTCTAGCATTGTTACCTTGTCATTATTGATTCTGAAAAGGTACATGATGTTCTAAGTAGTGGTTTAGAGGTTGACCTAGAATCTCAGCTTAGGTCTCAGGATCACATGCTCCTAACTGAGAAATTTTGGGTTGCAACCACATGGGTGCAGGCTTGTGCATATGGTTGGAGGCTTCCAATGGCATGGATGGCTTTTTGTGGGTTTAGTTGAGGACCCAAGTCTGAGAAAAGGGCTTCTATCTCAAGTTTTATCCAACTGGGGTGGTTACTTGGCCTTGAGTGACTTGTATCCTCTATAGAATGTTATGAGTTGTCATTTTGTCTTCTGCGGTTTGCCCCGCTTCCTTAATGGGATATAGGAGGTCGAGTTAAGTCATTATGTCTATTCTTCTCATGTTTACCCTAACAACCCAGTAAAATTGGGTAAATGTGGGAGGGGGTGTTACTAAGTGCATATATTACTTCTAGAACTTGGTCTTGAACTATATCTCAGATAACAATACTTTATTTAATAAGCTTAGGCCTTCCATATAAATAGATGTTTCTCATACTCAAAATAGAGAATATATGTTGGATTAATATGTTTATAGTAATATTAGTTTCAAACCTTCTTGATTGGATGTTGCAGAATTCATATCCAAGACATGATAATGATCTTCTTCAAGGGAGTGATTAATGTTGTAAAATATCTTCAAGAAAAATGCAAATAGAATGTGATCTTCAGGTTGGATTCCTTTAATAATAACTTTGATACCATGTTGGGGAATCCGGATGCTTACAAATTAGGGTTGATTTATCTTAACTTGATAATTAATTATGAATTCTTGTTGGATTCTTATTAAATTTGTGTTATTTTTCATCAAGTAGTTAAAAAAATGTACAAAACATGAAGATCACAAGAGACAAAGAACACATGACAAAAGGGCTCCAAGCCACAGGAAAACCCCACAAGGGAGAAACCCAAGAAATCCTTTGCTTATAGAATCAGATCAAAGTGAGATATCCAATACTCAAGACCAAGACAAAAATTCAACCTTAAATATGTCAAGTCAAGCATTCGTTAAAAATATCCTTCCATTAACAAGTCCATCATCAGGTACATTAATAATTCCACCAATGATTCTAACAACAAGAATAGAAGATGAGATCATGTTTATTCTTGTCTCCAGATGAGAGCATATTGGCCTTTATTTATACTTCTACAGGGGGGTTGAATGGGTGTCTCAAACTAGGGAGGGCCAACTTGGCTTCTAGAGGTCAATTGACCCAAATTACATCTTTTGAAGGTTCATTTTCTAGGTTATAAATAAGTCTTTGACTTTTTCCCATACAAATAATAATGAGCATGAAGAACATGCTTGAATAAAATAATAATTTGAGTTGAGCATGAAACCTATGCTTGAAAAATTAATAAATCTTAGCATAAAAAAGAGCATGCTAGTAAAAATAATCAATTTATTAATCATGAAAAGTTACATTATAAGACCCACACTAGCTACATTTTCAACCATGGCAATGCATATGTTATGAAATCAAAAAATGTTTGCTATAAATTTGAAATAATGGCTACTAATGTTTGTCGCAAATGAATTTCTGTGCCACTTCTAGTGTTTGTTTATCTTTACTCTAGGCATGTAACCTTTCAATCCAACTAATCAGATTACCATCCACCATATATATTCGTCAGGTTGGTTTGCACACAGATTAACTACATCCCAACATGAATAGTATCTCTAACTATTAGTTCTTTTGCTTTTATTTGCACTTGTGTCAGTTGAAATACCTAAATTATCCATAACTTTGATATACATAGACTTTTTCTAACCATGCTATTGTACTTCATTAAATGTCAACTATAGTTACCAAAGATACGATGAAAATTCAAATGAAAAAATTTCAATTTGAAAACAATTTGAATAATATACACCTTAAACACATTTTCCATAATATATATCTTAAAAACTTGTTGAGTATGGCTAATTTTCCCTTTAATTTATTCTAAATTTGAAACAACATTATTTTAGATAATAAAAAAAATTCTAAATAGAATTCACCAAAAAGTATCTGGTCTCAACTCTTCTCTTTAAAACCTATCTTCTTTTCAAAAAATTAATCTATAATCTTTCCATAATTTAGAGGCTTATTTATGTAAAATCATCTTGTAATAAGTACATGCACATTTAGAAAAATAATAATTAAAATTTATTTTACTCAAAATCCTTATAGAAAGAAAAATCATCTAGACGGAATAATCAATCTCTTTTTATAAAAAAATAGGTTTTTTATTGCTTTTGAGGATTTTGGTCAAAAGTAAAATTGAGAAAAAGGAAATTCCTAATAGCACAGTTACTTCCATTTTCTCTTCCTCCATGCACGTTGGATTCTGATTCCCCTGTTTGGTGTCATACTAAAACGAATTGATGATAGCGAAATAAGATTGAGTCTTACCATCACCTTGAGAATTGGAATCCATCATCACACACATTTACATAGGTCTGGTAAAGATAATTTTCTCCTTTTCTTCTACGTGCACACCATCCAACGAACGTCTATTCGTGTTTAGGCACGTATATTCATTAACAATGCTAGCTATTCACAATCCATGTGCTTAGCTTATAAACTCAAATTATCTGCTATTCGAATGGTATTGATGAATTTTCATATTTTTTGCTCCCGGATTCGAATGAATTTGGTAACTATGATGTCAACATCTCACAGAAAACGCAACCAAAGCAGAGCCACAGATTATCATTATTACAACTTGCATTCTTAAACAAAAGTAGTTGTTAATAGTCGCTGATTATCTAATTCCGCCCATACTATGTCAGTAACCGAAGAAGCCAAAAAACAGATTAAAATATGAGAGAACGACAGGAAATTAGACAAATTATTCAAGGCACGTTACTAATTGATAATTACAAAGAGCATGGAGATTTGGTTCATTGATATTGCTGACGGACCAACTAGTTTGCCCTGTGAAGGGCCTTTGGCTTCCTGTGGCCTAAATATTCACTGACAATGCCACAAGGAAAAAAATAGCACAACAATAAAACAATAAACAACATGAGAGAGATCTCCACCAGAAGCATACACAAACAGATAAAATCCTTTAGAGAAGCAGAGAGTGAGCGGAGAGGCCAAAAGATAAATACCAGCACAAAATATTCCAATTGTTCGCAGCAAGAGAATGATTCACGAAATCTTTCACGATATTCTACATTTAACAGACTTCACAAAATTGGCTAGCCCCATAACTCGTTGTTTAAAGCACACAACTGCAAATCTACATGAACAACCAGTCTTCAAGCTCTACTTTCCACAATTAATCGATGACATTTGATGCGTCTAATGTGCACTTAAACAACACTACATACTTCTATACACGTAAGGGAACGATAAACGTCGCTCTGCTACAAATCCTACAAAGACTACAAACTTAAGCCAGAGAAACTCAAATTCTCATAAACAAAAAGATCATTCTGGAAGAGGAATTCAAATCTGACTGCTGCCTAAGTTACATTCCTTTTCATAATTAGAGAACCGAGACTCTACAACAATTCCTAAACAACTTGAGAGGAAGTTTCTCAATTTAATTTTTTTTACTAAAGATAATTCCAGAATTTTCCTGTACATAACTCCAAGATTTTTTTAGAAATCTAGAAAATCTAAATTTTGCTACAAACTTCTTAAACATACATTATTTTCAGGCGGATGCCCTTACCTCAAGTGTGAACTTAAACCTCCTCGTGAGCGTTTAAGCCCCGACTCCAATCATTTTATCAACCTCCCAATGAGTGCTAAGTCCCAAGCCCAATCACTTCATCGTACTCTTGATACAATGCATTACCACTGGTCAGTTGTTTCTATTTTATATGGTTCAATTTATGGTAGGTATTAGTAGTTTCTAAGTGATAGTTTTTTTTTTTTTTTAATTATCATAATGATGGTTAATGGTCAATACATTTGTTTTTCTCCAGTGACAAATTGACACTAAACTATGCATGAAAAATAATATTTTTATCAGCATATATTTATTTTAACCATTTATTTAACATGAGCATAGAAGGATCACAATAAAGAAATCTTTTACCATTACAACATATTAGTATATTTGAGATACTATATATATATATATATAATTACGCTATTTGAAAAGAACTTCTCCAGCGTGCCACTTTGCACCACTCTTCACCCTCTAATCCATTGTTAGACGATTGAACAAAGGTGTGCCATCCGATTAAAACATTAAACTTTAAACATAAATGAAAAAAATAGTTACATAACCAAAAACTGCAAACTGCAGTAGGAAGAATTAAAAACTATAGTAGGAAGAAATGTGGTTCGGGTGGCTTATTCTTATTTTGTATCTTCTAGTGCTTTGTGGGTTTCATGCTTCTTGCTATCTATGTTGTACTGCAAATGTCCCATTAGGTTTAGTTATATCAATTTAAAAAGTTCTATAATACTTATCTTCTTTGCAACTTACTATACCCCTGCCCATGTTCTACAATATTTCTTGTGTCGTTTTTCAATGCTTGTATGTCATTTGAAATGGCAGTCTCAAGTTCAAATAATTTGTAGTTTATGATTCATTGGATTACGGCATATTTGTATTGATCGCTTACCTTTATTAGCATGAAACTCAAATCTATGTAGTATGTGATCTAGATTCTTGGGATTCTGGCATATATGTATTCATGGTTATCTAGTTTGTGATCTATGTTGTACATTATGTTCTACAATGCTTCCAATGAGTATGAAAAATTGGATGACTACTGATTGGTATAGCCTGTTTATGTTCGTGGCTAAAACCTAGGTTTCTGTGGTGTAGAGTGGTGCATTCTTGTGATTATGACAATGTCGTTTTTCCTCCTGGAAGGTGCTTTGCTCTGTTTGGAAACTGTACAACAGAAAATTTTACGAAAACATCATACATTGTTGCACACAATTTGTTGATTTCACATGCTACCATTGTAAAGATTTATAGAGAAAAGTAACAAGTTAGTCCTAGTACAT
>APFE030654036.1:4803-148344 GCA_000404065.3 Pinus taeda
CCATTACATATAATACCACGGGCAGAATACTATGGGTGCACAATACCATGTGCCCCAAAACCATCATTGCTTAACCTGGTCAACTTTGACTCTATCCTGATTCAAGTTTACCTAACAATTCCCCCCTTAAACTTGACTTGGGGTTCCTTGACTAACTCCAGCCAAACCTGCTAAGTGAGACAATCCCGCTCACTCTAGCCCTTACCCCCCTCAGATTTTTTACTCGGGGTATTGTTAACCCGACATCCCCTATCACCTAGGTCTAACCCAGACTTTAATGGTGATTACCGAGGGATACACATGCCTTACCAGGTATTACAGTAGTATGCCCATTTACATGCAATAATTTTGACTTCATTATTTTTTTTTTGTTTATTGCTACTGTGATTCTGATCCATCGTCTCTCAATTTGATTTGCTCAAAAACTTCTATCAAACCGCTTCAACTGCGAGCCCAACGAGCAAAAAATGAACAATTTTCAAATCCACATGAATCCCGAACAATTCGTTAGCATGTTCCAAACCGGTAAATATCGCAAATGCACTGCGATCCCTAGCAGTTATGACACTATCTTCTGCACATTCTCCTCAAGGTTCTTCCACATATGATTGTTCCACCATTATTTTCCAAACCTAGATCTGATGCATTGATCTCATTAAGCACTTTAAACCCCTGGCATCAAAGAATCCCTTTGAAGCCAATATCTGGCTCTGATACCAGTTGTTAAGAAATTTATTGCATAACATAAATAATTATTGAGAGGAATAAATATAAAAATAACCAGCAACAACCATAAACACATAAATACAAATGTTTATCCAGGAAAACCCCAAATCCGGGGAAAACCCAACCTTATAAGATCTTATTAGCATTGGCCAAAACCCTGGACAATCCGACCAAGTGAGCCTTCACTGCTCACCTCTAGATCTTGCATTACAATGAAGTCCTTCCAGCCTTTTATAAGCTCCATTACATATAATACCATAGGTAGAATACTATGGGTACACAATACCATGTGCCCCAAAACCATCACTATTTAACCTAGTCAACTTTCCGAGTCAAGTTATCTAATAGAGGTTACATGCAAAAGTTGTTTTAGAAACCTCCCGCCAAGTGTCGCTTTTTCCTAGTTTTATGGCATGTGCATCGTAAGCCTCAATCTTATCAAAACTATTTATTCAAGACTTCAATTCTCATTCTTCACTTTGATCTTGGAGCTATAGCATCCCACATCACATCTAGGAGCATTCGGCACACTTAGCTCATCTTTTTCTAGGTAAGTCTACTTTTCATGTCTTTTTTTGTTTTTCTATCACTTTTTGTATTTCAGTTTGTGTGAGTGTTATTTGCTTGTTTTTTTTAGTGCTTGTTGTCATTTCAATGAATGTTAGCTTGTAGAAGCATTGTTTCAATTTTCATTGCATGTCGTCGCATGCATGACATTGTTTTTGCATTGGCGGTCATTGTTGCGGTGACTCACTTCACACACCTACTTGTCTTCTCGTTTACTGAATCTTGCACTCATTGTTTGCATGCATGATCATTCACTCTTGTCTTCACTCAGCTTCACACATGCATTCAAACTTTTCATATTTTTGGTCGCCCATCGACGGGTTTGGGCTGCCTTGGCCTAGACCTTGCCTTGCCTGGCTTGCATTGCACATTTCTGAGAGTGAAGGATCTGCCTTCCTCCCATGAATTGTGTAGATCTTTCCCAAAATTGGCCTCCAGGATTTCTCTATGCAATTGTGGGAGACAATTCCCCACTGGCCTCAGGAATTGCGCAGATGCAATTGACCCAATTGAAGTCATTGCTGACTAAAACTATGCATTACGCAGTTTCAATCCTCAGCAAGCCAAGCTAGTCTATGCTCTGTGCAATTTCAACAGTCAATCAACCCACTCATAGTCCAAACTATGTTCTGCATAGTTCTAGAACTCATTCTCCCAGCCTCCCAGTGAAAATTGCGCAAACCTTCTAGTCAGTCACCCAGGTGTGTTGCATGTTAGTCCTCAAGTTGCTTTTGGTTTTCAACTAACATTGTGCTTGCCATGAGTGTTACTTTGTCTCAAGGTATCACAGGTGTTCGCCCGTCTCTTAGCAGTACGGGTACAATGGCCTCCAAGAGAGCAAGGTCAAAGGACACCATTGAGAGTGTAACTAGAGATGCAGCTGAGCAAGTGTTTATGAGTTTGCCCATCTATGAAGACACCAAGTTGTTGATAGACAAGGAGATCAAGATGAAATTGTAGGACATCAATGAAATCTTTTCATGAATATTTGAGTAGAATCTGGAGGACCATAGGTTCTACATCAACATACCCAAGTTTGGCTTGTACCAGATTGCATGAAGGTATCCCACATTTCCATGTGTGAACATGATCAACTAGATTTTCTTGCATACTGACCCAAATATAATGGTTTTGAGCAGTGTCAGTGGAACAAAACTTGCTACCTTCAGGGAAAAGGACTTTTAGGTAATGTATCACTTGCTGCAACCGATGATCATGATGGATACACCCTACACTAGACCCAACAGTAGTGAAAACTCAAGAGACATCTTGAAGAGCTGGGTGAAAGAGACATCCAAGTTCAGGACAACACCCAACCAAGTTTATAAGACAAGGATATTGTGGAAGGCATATCAACACTTTGTCATATTTTCATGCCACTTATATGGCCAAGAGAGTACAGATACCTTCCTACAGAGTTGGGTGATTGTGTTGTATCAACAGGAGAATGAAGCGAGACCTTTCAAATAGTCTGACATGTAGGCTCTCAGGTTGAAGGAATAAGTAATAGAAGCCTAGCATCTGCCCAAGGGACAATAAAAGAATATTTTCATGTCCACTTATACACTTGATGCAATCTATGCTATCAGCAGTTCTCGAGCTTGGGTTAGGAATGGACACCTTCAAAAACCTTTATGCACACTTATTGCAGGTTGTTCTCCAAATGCAGCTTCCCTGGAGTTATCATACAGCTATCAGACCACTTCGTCACCTTGGTGTATAGCATGATATTTGAGTAGGATCCACCTTCCATGTCACTAGTAGAAATGGAGGCATTGATTGACATAGCAGATTGGTATGCATCACCCCTTGGCACCTTCATCCAGATGTACAATGTAGAGAAGGCTTTGCATGTTTTACCAAAGTTTTCCATGGATAAGCTGGTCATGCAAGAAGTTTCATATCACATCTCGATGGGATTGTCAGCGAGACTGCATAGGAAGAAGAAAGCGCCTTGGCTCACTCTTATTTTGCAAACTGGGTTGTATGAGATCTAGAATCTCAAGCATGTTGAGGTTGAGAGTAAGGAATTCAAGAGGTTCACCTTCGATACCAGAAGTTTCAATCCATATGACTCACATTGCTTAGTGAAGGACCACTATGGCAGAGTGCATCATCCTTGGATCCACGGGGCATGTCATTGGCTTGAGGAAGACCCATGGAGATATTTCTATCACTTCTCCAAGCTCAATGAACCAATAAGCATGGTTGTAGAATGGCTAGCAGTGCAAAAGGAAGCAACATCTTAGAGAGAAAAATCATCAACAATAGCAGAGGGTAGTAGACCTGCACTTGAAAAAGGCAAGAGGAAGCTTGGTGATAGCGTAGAGGTAGAGAAAAGATGCAAGTTCAAAGAGGACCCAATTGTGTTGAAACTAGCTTTGGAGATTGAGGTGAAGAGATGACAATGTAATAGAAGGATTGTGCAAAGGAAAAGAGAGAAACAGAATCTTGAGGAAGAATAAAAGGTGTTGCAGGAATTGAAGTCACAAATTAAGGAAGAACAAGAGTTACATAGAGGAGAGAAGGAAGCACAACAAGAATAGGAACAACAAGAGGCACATCATGCACATATTGATGAAATTGCACCCATACAAGTTGTTGATTCATCTGAGCAGCTATCACATAAGAGACAAGGTGAGAAATCATAAGAGAAGGACTTTGCTTAGGAGATTGAACATATGCTAGAGTAGATGAACATGGATATGGTTCAAACTGAGTCAGATCATGACATTGACCTCATGCCTCAGCACCAAGAGGTCACTCCATTAGCTTCATCAAATTTTAAAGTAGAGAAAGTCCCAAGCAATCAAGGAGACACTAAAATCCTTGAGGACAATGGAGGATCTAGTGAAGCCAGTGGAATGACCTCTTGGTGTTGAGGCATGAGGGAAATGTCCTAATCTGATCAATTAGGACTTGCTCTGCTTTCGGGTCCGGTGACCTCCTTGATCGATTTGGACTTTCTCTTCTTTCAGATCTAGTGAATCTGGTGGAGTGACCTCTTGGTGCCGAGGCATGAGGTCAATGTCCAGATCTAACTCAGTCTTAACCATATCCATGTCAATCTGCTCTATCATCTATTCAATCTCCTCAAAAAAGTACTGCTCTTGTGACTGCTCACCCTGTCTGCTATGTGTCAGCTGCTCGGATGAATCAACAACATGTATGGGTGAAATTTCATCAATATGTGTGTGATACACCTCCTGTTGTTCCTATTCCTACTGTGCTTCCTTCTATCATGTGCACAACTCGTGTTCTTCCCTAAGTTGTTGATTCAATTCCTACAAGTCCTTTTCAGCTTCCTCCAGTGTATGTTTCTCTCTTTTCCTTTGTGTGATCCTTCTATTATGTTGTCGCCTCTTCACCTCAATCTCCAAATCTACTTTCAACACAAGTGGATCCACTTTGAAATTTCATCTTTGCTCTGCCTCTACGCTGTCATCAACCTTCATCTTGCCTTTGTCAAGTGCAGGTTTGTTGCCCTCTGTTGTTGCTAATGATGTTGCTCTCTGAGATTCTATTGCCTTCCATGCTTCTAACCATTCTACAACCATGTTGACCAGTTCATTTAGCCTATAGAAGTGATAGAAATATCTCCATGGGTATTCCTCAGGCCAATGACATGCCCTATGGATCCAAGGATGATGCACTCTCCCACACTGGTCCTTCACTAAGCAATGCAGGTAATATGGATTGAAAATTTTGGTGAGAAAGGTGAACCTCTTGAATTCCTTCGTCTTGGCCTCAACATGCTTGAGATTCTAGATCTCATACAACCCAATCCACAAAATAAGAGTAGGCCAAGGTGCCTTCTTCTTCGTATGCAGTCTCGCTAACAACCCTATCGAGATGTGATATGAAACTTCTTACATGACCAGCTTATCAATGGAAAACTTCGATAAAACATGCAGAGCCTTCTTTGCATTGTACATCTAGATGAAGGTGCCAAGGGGTGAGGCATACCAATTTGGTATGTCAATCAATGCCTCCATTTCTACCTGTGACATGGAAGGTGGATGTGCACAACATATCTTTCAACGAGTCACACCAAAGAGTTGTGTAGTTGCGTACAGTGCCCACTTTGGATGTCCATGTATCTCTTGTGAAATTTGAAGAGAAAGTGATCATGTCCGATGTTCACACACATCCAAGTGCATTGGCCAATGCTACCAAAGCATATTCGGAAGCCACCATATCGAGTGTTAGATTCTTGATAGTTGTGAATGAGTGCATGGCTAAGGAGATACAAGCACCCATGAAGGGAGAGAAATAAGTTACAGCATCCTCCAGAGCAAAGTTCAGGAGAGTGATACTAGATGAAGTATTGTCTCTCGAGACAATCATGCAAAATATATACTTCAGGTTCGTCACCGTCCATAAGTCAGTTTTCCATTTCAACGGTTGGCATCAGCAGTATGCTAGGATAGCATGCATCTTGTCCGACTTACACACTACTATAATTAACACACAAATATGGACAATGAGCTATAAAGGAGCCCAATTACACTTGCTAAAGATGATGAAGCCAAAGGCAATAGAGTTGAAAGCACGCATCACGAGTCAAATATGGAACTATGAGGAACTTTCATAGCTCATCACTAACTTGTAGGCTTCACATGCATGAGTGTTTAGAAGCATGGATATCATTATGTGCACACATGCGATCCCACCCATTGGCACACTCACCGAGACGAAGATAAAGAACCAAGTCTGACTAGAGCTGGAGATGTACTTTGATTAGTTGATGCACATAGCCACCAACATAGACTTGCATATGAGCGCAGACACTATGCATGATCATGTCGATGGTTTGGCTGCACTCAAGACCATGATGTGCATGCTATTCGAAGAGTTGGATAGAGGTACCAAATCAGTGCACTTGGATACAACAGAGGCAAGAGTTTGCTTTCAGAAGGATGTCACCACAGAGTATGTGGACACCATAATAGACTACCAAGCTTGACATCAATTCGGCACCGTCGATCATTGAGAGTATGCCAAAGAGTTATTTTTCCCACCATTTTTCGAGTCTTAGTTATGTATTTCATGTCTTACTCAAGCTTATTTTGTCTCACATGGGTACATGTGCAAATTATAATGTAAACTTGTTGTAAAAGTTAAAGACCACGTGTCAATAGTAGAATGTGACAGTCATGTGTAAGTTGAAAATTCATGAGGGTAGGTGACAAGTCACAAAGGGGAACGTCAATGGTCACCCCACCATTTACTATTTATAGAACCTCATAACTCATTGTACAAGATTTTGGGAGCCAAGATTCCTATAGATATAACTTAGAGAAATCTTGGAGTGTATTATAACGATCCTTGGCTTCTCCACAATGCAGAGCTAGTGCATCTCTTTGGAGGAGTAGGCAACAGTGACTGTAATGTTCTGCTATTGGGGCTAGTGGAAGCCATGGTTGTATGTATGATTGTACCTTTCACTCTTTTAATATAACAAAGCCAACATGTTTCATGCATATGTTTTTATTGTAGTTTGGCTATCCTGGTTACTCTAATGATATATGTAGTTGTAATTTATGCATGTATGTATGGACTATTCCGTATGTGTTTGTATGAATCTTATCAAAGCATGTTGTTGATAAAATCCATCACTTTGGATCATCAAATATCCTACTTTCCATCTCATGATGTGTTTCTACTTGTGTGTTCCCTTTCAAGCTGGGTGCTATCATAGGTTTCTAAGGGGCGTACTCACTCCCCCTTTCATGTGTTAGAGATTTTCATGCACCTTCCTTGACTTGCTACAAGGTCACACCCTTGCTAATAACAAGGACATCTTACTTACCTCTACATGCAACCGCGATCAAGGAGATACTATACTACCCACTGCTGGGACTTCTACTCCAAACGGTCTGAAGTCTAGTTGGGACTTCTTACCAAGGAGATACCCTAACATGTTGGTGGGTCCAACACCATCAACAAAGAGAAAAGCAAAGGAATAGAGAAAAGAAAAGGATGCAAGAAGTAGAACTAAAGTTGCAGGAAATGGAGAAGAAGTTGAAGGAAGAGTAGGAGGTGATAAGGAGAGAAATAGAAGAGAAGAAAAATAGGTGAAAGTAGAAAGGAAAGGAACGGTGACAGAGAAAACAATGCATATACGATTCAAGGAGTCATAATAGTCGGAAACTAAAAAAAGAGGGTGAACAGATGCAAGATCGAGATCTTGCTCAACAAATTGAGTAGCTAATGGAAATTACAGACATGGATTTGGGGCAAGAGCCACAAAATGAAGACATCGACCTTATGTCGAGAGAACCCAAGGTCACCTCTCAGTCTCCACCATCTCTAGTGTTAGAACCAGTCTCGAGTGAGCAAGGAGAGGTTGTTCTCCTTGTTGATGATCCGGTTATGGATTTGTACAATCTATCATTTGATGAGTTGCAGAAGAATATTATACAGGCACGGAGGAAGAACTTTTTGGATAATCACATGTCACCTGAATTCATGAAGGAAAGGGTGATAATGTCAAATGTTAGAAAGCTTCTAGCTGCCCTTCTAATGCCACCTTGGCCTATGCAGGAGAAATGAGATCAAATGTTAATTTCCTATTGGTCAATAATGAACAAATGGCAAATAACTTGCACGCTACCATGCAAGACATAGTTCAACTCAAAGAGTAGAGTGCAATTTCTACAATGGCAGAGATGAGCAAAGAGATACTTGTTGAATTATCGACACTTGATACTACCATGTAGAAGCTCTACGAAAAGTTTCTCACCATGCATAAAGATTTTTTCCATGTGCATGGATTACAAAAATGAAGCAAAGAGTTCATTCAAACTCTTAGGAACATACATGCTACCATCGCCCATGTGCAAGAGTGGACAATGTAGTACAAAGGGGCCCTGCTTCACTTGCCAAATATGATGAAGCCATAGGTAGAGCTAGAGAAAGAAAAGGTTCAGATTTTAATCCATAAATATGAGAAGATCGCCCTATTCATTAGAAACATATAGGCCTCATATGCACGGTTATATAAGATTTTGGATTTCATGGTGAGAATAAACAATATCTTGCCAATCGGTTCCCTCAACGAGGCTAGACCCAAGAACTAATTCTAGCTAGAGATCAACAGGTACATGGAGCAGCTATGTTGAGAGGTCGCTAGGGATAACTTGGAGCTGAGTGCATATAACATGAAGAAGTACATTGGTTGTCCTATCATGGTCAACACCATGCTGCACATGCTTCAGGACTACTTGGATACAAGTTCCAAGACCACATACCCGGAATTTATGGAAGCAAGGGTCTGCTATCAGAAAGACACCATCAAGAATTTTGGGGACATCATCACACAGTACCAAGATTGGAATTAGTATGTGATCGAGAAGAAATAAGTGGAGGTTGTTGAGTTGGTCTTTCCCCAAAATTCAAAGTCATAGTGTTTTGTCTTGTTAGGCTACCTCTAGCCTATTTTATCTCACATGGGTACATGTGGAAAATGTAATATTATTTGTAAATATGTTGTAAGTGAAATTCCAAGTGTCATTAGTGGAATGTGAAAGGTCATCAAGTTATGTAATGATTTATTTGTAAATAATTTGAAGAGTAACGAGGATATTCAAAGAGTCACAAAGGGGACTATCAAGGATCACCCCACCCTCTATTATAACTAGATCTTCATAAATCATAGAACATGCTTTTGGGAGCCAAGATTTTGGCTAGGCTTAGGCTTCGAAAAGGCTTGGGAGTATTGTGACAAGCCTTCTATTCTCCACAACATTGAGAAAGTATACTTCTTTGGAGGAGAACGTGTTTTTTATTGTAATGTTCCACTATTGGGGCTAGTGGTCATCAATGTTGTATGTATGGATGGAACTTTAAATTATAATAATAATAACAAGACCAACACACTTTCATGCATATGTTTTTATTATGGTCGGACTATTATGGTTGCTTTAACAATGTATGTTGTTTAACTTAAGCATTTTTGTATGAAATTGTATGAATCCCATTGAATGCGTGTTTTTTTATTAACCCATCACTTTAATTTGTGGACTATTCCTCATTTTAGCTTGTGATGTCATTCCACTCGTGTGCTCCTTTCAAGCTGCATACTATTATAGGCTTCTAAGGGGCACACTTCCTTTTACCCTCTGTGTGTTAAAACCTTCATTCATCGTACTTGAATCTCTGTAAGGTGACACACTTTCTCTCACCCAAAGTTATCTTACTTATCTCTATGTGCTACCGTTGTCAAGGCATTACACTACCACCCACTATTGGGACTCCTACGCTAAATAGTTTGAGGTCTAGTTCGTACTTCTTATAAGGAAGACCCCCTGAACATTGGCAAGTCAAACACCATCAACATTTATGGTGCTAAAAGGAGGGCCATATGACAAGTTGAGCCCTTGAAGTCTATTTTAAATTCCTAGACATATTTTATCACTTCTATCCTAATCACAACCCTAAAATGTTTCTCTCACGTTGTTTATTTCAATGTGCTGGTGGATATTACAAATTACTTGTCTAAATATATGTTCAATGGCGATAATAGAATACCCTTGTTTAGGCACACAATTGTCTTTGTTGGTTTTCGTGATAGACATGATGTCCCCTTAGATGAAATTTCCTATGGGTTGTTTGCTTTCACATTTGAAGGGCACAAAAAGAAATGGTGTCACATATTGCCCACAATCTCTATACACTCATTTGATCACATGTTCAGGGAATTATGTCATACTTTCATTCTTTATGATCATAAAGAACTTCACAACAAAAATTAAATTACAAAAAGCACCTGACAAATCTCTTGAGCACTTTCACGATCAATTTCTTCATTTTTGTTATGAATTCCCTAAAGATGAAGTTGACTGGAAATTTTTGGAGGGAAGATTTCAATATCTTCTTCACATCTCTGAGAATTTGCACTAGTTAAAGTCTTTTGACTCTCTCCCAACATACCTTGCCATTATAGCTTCAAAATATGAGATGGACAAGGTTGTTTTCCCAGGTGACCTTATGTCCCCTTCTCATCCAACATCTCTAGCCCCATGGGATGAGGTGGGAGAAGTTGTGAATCCACCTGTTGAACTGTCACCATATCCTCCTACCGCACCTGGTCAGGATTTCTACACAAATTTAGACTGTAAGCATGATGGTTGTCATGTGGTATTATCTCCTCACCCTCCTTCCTTTGGTTCATTTGATCCTTCGGATTTTGGTGTATTGTGTTCATCCATTCGAGATTCCACATGTGATGATCGCAAGGATCAAGTTTTGGAAAATGTTGGTGTTGAACAACCAACCTACGCTTTTATTTTTGATGAGTATGTGTGGGAGTCTAAACAAGAATCTGCGGTGAAGGATGACCTCTTTCCATTTGCACCTTGTCCGCTTTATCCTAACATCTTCCACGATTCTTCCATTTCTGTTCCTTCTTGTGAAGATTCATTTCTAGATGTTGCCACTTCCGATCATTCATAGAACATGTGGGATGTCAATCTTTCATATGATTACAGAGAGAAAAAATATATCTTCCTAGATAGATCCAATCTCTCATCTCATCTAATCTTTTGAAAACATTGAGGGTGAAAATTATTGTTTTTCATCACCCCCGCTTTATGATTCATTAGATCATGAGGATGTCATTGTTAATCTTGAATTTTCTGATCATGGTTGTCTTGATCCTTTCATTCACTCATCTGATCATGAATATGATTCACCTATTGTTGATCTTTATAAGCCATCGATCATTGATGATCCATATTTTGATGAAGTGGAAAATCCTCGAGATATCGAGACACTTCAACCCGAGCTGATGGTTATGTCAATTTCTCGTTGATTTGAGGTTAGTTCCACTTCTGATCAAAAATTTGTGGAATCTCTCCCATCTCCTCATCACTCTGTTTTTCACACTAAAAATCAATCCATTTCACAATTTTCACATACTCCATCAAAATCACACAATCCTATTCTCATGCATTGGAGGATTCATACGTAGCAAGCATTGTTGCGAAACAGAAGTTTTATTCTTTCTTTGTGTTTTCTCATTTTTCAAGTTCAAAGGTGTGTACATGCATGTCTTCCATGCGTACTATGATAGGACACCATGATACATTCATAGATTTCCTTTCATGTGCTTTTAATTTTTTATTTTATGTGGATTCATTCAAGCTTTGAATGCACTAGTTTACATTGTTTTATCTTTCTTGTCTGTTGGTTTTCTTGGATATCTTTATTGTCAATCATGTTTTCACCTACATGGGCCAACTAATGTGTCAATGGTTGCATTGGAAATATCGCTTCACATGAGTTTGTCCTATGCTATGCTTAGCTTAGGAGTTGGAGTAGATTTTTATTTTCTTTTTCATTTTTTATTTTCTTACATTGTTTTTCTTTGTATTTCTTCTTTACTTTTTTTGTTTTCTTGTGCGCTCCTAGATTAGTTTCCGCATGAAACCGTGTTTCGCTTCTTCGAACATGGAGGGTGAAATCCAAGAGGAACTTGTATAGCTATAAACACTTGGTTATCTGTCTACTCCCCCTCAATATGAGAATATTTCATTTCTTCTAGTCGATCCTATCCTGATGGAAAATACATTCCATTTATAGATATTCATGGTGGACTAACGATGCTTGCACTCTTAACTAGTACTGCCTACTGTAATCAACTTTCTATATTCGGACAACCCTTGTCAACTCAATCAAGTAGAGTAAGGAGAGGGGGAAACCTTAACAAGTATTTCATAGGTATATATATACATCCTTCTTTGAAGGGACGACCTCTTCTTCTCTCAATAAGTTGGGGTCCCTCTTCTACCTCATCAAATAAATAAGTGCCTATGCATAGTTCTTTGAAAAATGGAAAAAATAAAAATAAAATAAAAATAAATAAAAATAAAAAATGAGAAAGAAGATAAAGGCTTCCTTTGACGAGAGGTGAATCAATTAACTCTGCTGGGGTACTTTCCACGCTCGCTAGCAGCATAGCAATACTTATCTTCCTAAAGTGACTCTGTCGGGGTATTATTCAAGCCTGCTAGTAGTAGAGAAACACCATAGATAAAACTAAAACTTTGGCAATCTATATTACTTATGCATCTATATACCCCTCATCCCCAATCAAAACAACTTAGTTTGACTTGGCTTGTTATGTGTGGTGCCGATAAAGAAAATGGTAGGGACTACATGTTTAACTCAATCTAATGAAGAAGCTTTGGCAATTGAAGAAT
The DNA here is from genome assembly GCA_000404065.3 of Pinus taeda. Classification (NCBI taxonomy): domain Eukaryota; kingdom Viridiplantae; phylum Streptophyta; class Pinopsida; order Pinales; family Pinaceae; genus Pinus; species Pinus taeda. The sequence continues at coordinate 17,301 of APFE030654036.1, forward strand.
CAAACAATACTTCCAGAAGGTCCATACAGAGAGCTAGAGTTATAACAGTGTGTCGCCAATGTTGTAGAAACTACAACCACCCTCCAAAATTCTGTGTATGCTTTGGTTTGGAGCCTCCCTTCTAAATCACAACAACTCATCTCACACTGACCCAAGTACTTGTTCTTTGATTGAGCGTCATCCTTTGCATCATGGCTTGTGTATTATTCCTTTATTAAATGTCGAATCCATAAGTTGATCTCTTGACTTGGTTTTCATCCTATTCCAGGATTGCGCTAGAGAACTGCACAATCCTTGAGGGCAACGAACCTTTCTCACAGGAATTGTGTATTCCAAGCTAACAGTGTGCCTTCAACTCCAAAATTGCACGGAGCTAGTTGAAAACCAACCTTTAGTTGGGAATTTGTACAGAGCATGAGAGGCAACCCAATGCCACCCAACCCAGAAATTGCACAGAATCCTCTTGCTTAGAAGCTCCTCAGTGCAAAAGTCAATGAGATGCCTAGTCCTTCGCAGAACTATGCAATCTCTCTGGGAAATGCATGGAAGCTTTTCACAAAAAGAAAAAAATAAAAAAAAAAAAGTGAAAAAACATCCCTAGAAAATAGGGATCTATTTTTAGCAATATAAAGGAGGCACTTGAGTTATTTTGGAAACTACTGCCAAGTGCCACTTTTTCCTTTATTTTTGGCCTTCGCATCATAAACCCTAAGTTGACCAAATATATTTAATCGACACTACCAGATCTAATTTTCACATTCGATATTTGAGGTCTGGGATTCCTGAGGAGATCAAGGAACCTTCGGTGTGATCGTCATCTCTTTTTTGGGTAATTTTTGCTTTTTTAGTCTTTTGTCACTTTTTCTGTCGCTTGTTCTTGTTTAACTTGTCAGAGTGTTGGTTCACTTGTTTTAATTGAACGAAGTCTGGAATTTTAACTTTCTTTAGCTTTTAGAAGTGTTGTTTCAATTTTTTCATTGCCATTCCCAAGTGTCACATGCATTACCCTATTTTTTAACTAACGGTCGTTGTTGCAACAACTCTCTCCACATACTTTGTTTTACTTTAGTTTGATTTATTCTTGCACTTTTTTCACTTGCATGCATCATCACTTAGTCAGACTTGCACTCAACATTACACCATCCTTCAAATTTTCTCGATTTCACACTCCATTTGGGCATATCTAGGCTCCCCTTGCCTAGATCCCACTTTCCCTTGCATGCGCTACGCATTTTAGGAGCTCAAGGTCTTTGCCTTGTATTTTAGAATTTCACAGAGGCTGCCCTAGCCTAGTTCCAACTATGCACTACACAGTTCCAAGAGCCAGCCTCCCAGTCTTTGCCACTGAGACTATGCAATGTGCAGCCTCTTCTAGCTTGTGCCCAGACTGAACTACACATTATGTAGTACTAGTAAGCAAGCCTCCCCCCATTGACTGTTGGGAATGTGCAATGTGTAGTTCTAGTAGGAAGCCAATCACATCTGTGAACCAAAATTGTGCAATCTATCCCAACGTTAGCTTGGTTTGTTGCTTGGTCATGTATTGAAGTTGCTTTCGGTTTTAAGCTAACATTTTCATGCCATGAGTGTCCTATCTATATCCAGGTACAATAGTTGTTGAGGATTTATCTAGCAGTTATAGTTAAGATGGCCTCCAAGAGAGTTGCATCAAAAGAAACTATCGAGAGTAGTACTAGGGAAGAAATTGAGAAGATGTGAGTTAACTTACTAGTTTATGGAGACAATAAAATATTCATGGAGAAGGGAATAAAGTCAACATGGAAAAAAATCAAGGATACTTTTGGAGATGACTTGTTGATGGTGTTGGACCCGCCAACATTTAGGGGATCTCCTCAATATGAAGTCCCAACTAGACCTCACACCATTTTCTTTAGGGTTCCCATCCAGTACGATAGCCCAGTTGCCATTATCTTAAAGATATGTTGTAACTCTTGTTTGTTAGCACGTGAGAGTGGTTTTCTTTGTCTTAGAACAACAAGGTTCACATGTTTGGTGAGTACTAGTGTTACTTATGTCAAGGTTCTTTCACTGTAAAGGGAGAGGCTAGATGTGAGTCTCCAATTGAAAGCAAAGAGTCCCAACTCTATTAGAGACACACAACACAATAAGCCATCCACAGCTTCCGATGGATTAGCCCACACGGATGCGGTAGTCACAAACCCACAATGAGTGGATAGTACATACAACACACAGTGGCATAGTCCACGTGAGTTCGATAGTCGTTATAACAAGTGTATGGGAATGGTTATGTCTAGTGTCCGTCGAGGCAACCCACATGGGCAAGACATTGTTAACAACTTATACAACACATTTTCATAAACATATGTATTAGAACAACCAAAATAGTTCAACTATTTTAATATAGGTTAAAGCAACATGCATTACAAGTGTCCAAAGAATAGTCTTACAAACAATTACAATACATGTGTGAAAACGTGTTGTCCTGTTAACAGGATTCTGAATTAAGCGAAAGTTCTAAGACACATCAGTACACCATACATAACTAACCTCGGAAACGGGTCCTTGGAGCCACTGCTCGCTCCTCAAAGAAAATATTATAGACTCTCAAGGCTATGTGGGAGGAGCCAAGGTGAAAAGTCTTTTGCATGTACAAATTACGGGTATTTATAGCCAAGGGTAAAAATGGCCCTTGTGACTATTCGACTTCCCTCATGATTGTTTCAATTTCATGACTTTTCAACTATACATGACTCTTCATATTACATGTGGGTCTCTTGGACTTCCAGGTTACATTACATTGATTTACAATAGTATGGTCCACAATAGCAATGTGGCTGACATGACTCATGACACGACTCCACACGATAGTGCTGGTATGTTCATGTTGTTGGTGTTGTCCATGTCAAGATGTAGTGCTACTGAGTGATGGATGTGCATTGGTGTATCATAGCTTCACCTCCGCATGGCAAGTTGTGTGAATTCTTCGATGTTCTTGGTGTTCACTTGATGTTGCATGTGTACGTCGCTCCTTCTCTTGTACTTTGGCACGATTCATGTGTTCGTCCGTTCATGAAAACATTTCTTCACACGCATTGCCCATTTGCGAAAAAAATTCCTCGCATGCATTGTTCATTCACAAAAAAATATCCTCGTATGTGATCTCCATGTTCATCCCATTCATCATCACATCATGCCTCATCCATGTACCTGTATCTATAATCACTTATGATGAGACGACATCAAATCCATAAATATCCTAGTCTACCATCATGCATTATCTTTCGTCTTTGGATGCAGGTGATTGGAAGAGAGGTTAAGGCCATTGAAACAGCACAAGGTAGATTTCAAGCTGGGATGCAGGCTCTGGGAACTACTAGTGAAAATTGCACAGAAGTCACTCAGAGACTGAGATGGACAATCTAGATCAGTAGTGATTATCTACGGAATCTAAATCACCTGGAAGGAAGATCTGCACAATTTTTTGAGGGAATTAGTGTAGGCAGCAAAGGGGCTTGGTAGAAAAAAATTATGCAATAACTTCGGGGAGACGGTAGTAGGCTGTAGGAGGCTTGTCAAGAAAAAATTCACATTTTTTCAGGAAACTGGTTGCGGGTTGCAGGAGTGCCGCTAGAAACAACTGCACAATGCTGGGAGGTTGGCCTACTGAACATCTCTGCATAGTTTCTGAGTTGAGTGGTATGTTCGGTAGCTGGGTGACTACTCATGAAAATCACGCAATTTTCCAGGCAAGCAGCAGGTCAGTTGTCGGGGTGACTGGCTGGAAAACCTGCACAATTTTTTGAGGGAGACAGTGACGAACATAAGGTGTTTGTTCAACATGTCTGTGAAATTTCATTAATCAATGGAATGGTCATGCTTTGTAGATTTTACACAATTTTTTGGGGGAGTGCATCTCGGGGTCACTACCTGGTCAAACTCTTTGGTTGACCAGCTGGAGGGTTGGATAATTTGCTTGTGGACAACGCATATTCTAGATTCCCATTTTGACATGAACAAAGAAATTTTTTGAACAATATTGTGAACACTCTAAATGAGGGAACCAGGTTTGTTGTGCACTATATATGATAGAACACCCACCTGCAACTAGTGAAAAATTGCACAGGCATCATGGTTATCACAAAAATGTAGAAAAGATGGAAACAATGTGAATGTGTGAAGCCAGTTGGGGTGTGGTGAAATGAGAGAAATGTGATTTACGTGATAGGTTTTGTGATCCTAATCACATAGGGAGATTGATGGTGTGATGAGCGAGTGGATTTGAATTCCAAAATTCATAAGAAGACCAAGGAACTGATCACAAGAGGGAACACATGCTAAGTATGATTCTAGACAAAGATAGTCTTTGAGATGATCAACTTCACTGTTCCATGATTTCATGAGGGATGGACATTCCCAATCCTAATGGGATGTAAGAGAAGTGCATGAAGATGAACATGTTGTAACAAACTCATGGATTCAGTCATTAGTGAAAATTTGAAATTTCGAAATATCACACCTGGAATAGTAAATAATCTTTACACAGGGCATCGACATCAAGTGCAAACATGCAGATAAATGGATTGTGTATGAGAAATGAGATCTGATTTGGTTTGAGGGGCTTACCAGAGTCGCAAAGTCCTGGCATAACCATAAACAAATGTTTAAGTGCCTCGACTCCTTGGCACATCCTGAAACTTTCCAGAATTGAAAATTTGCATTTTGAGATTTGAACCTAATCATGCATGGCTTGAGGATTGCTATTGTTACTGATTTCAAAACTACTCTTAGGATAACATCCATCTCTATCACAGGATTTATCAAATTTTTCATCCTCAACAAGGTGACTTGAGGAGCTATCTTCACGCAACACATAAGATGATGACAAGTGGCAAGAGTCTTGTGCATTGAGACTATTTTCATCATGGACAACCTCACTACCTTGTGTCGATTAAGGAGATAACTCATCAAATGAAGAAGCAAGAGAACAGGTGGTATCTCCATCACATGTAGATCCGTTTCTAATGGTAGGATACATGAACAAGTGAGGTGCAAAGGAATTTTCGATATGGATGTCTACTTTGACCAGTGCACATTCCATATATGAGTTAGAGTGTACATGAGAGGACAATATATCACATGATATGCTTGGTTGTTCATCACAACATACAAAAGCATGGGAGTGATGGTAGCCCAAGACTAGAGGTAGATCAAAGGAATTAATTGTGCATGATGTTTCACCAAGATTCACAGATTGAGAATCAATCAAGAATTGAAGCTCGATGTCTTGATGTGAACCATATTGAAACATGGAAGAGGAATTGATTGTGTCTTCACCTTCTTACTCCTCCACCTATATAATGACACTGCCTTGCACATGACCACAACTTGAGACAGCAGCTTGAGAATCAAGAGAATGTGCATAGCTAGCTTGTGAAGCGGATTATTCAAGCGAGCCATGATACAAGGATTCATGGGTTGTAAATGGTGGAGGATAGCAGAGATACAGATTAGACTCAAGACATGGGTTATGAATGGTGATGTGCTCTTATAGATTCGAGGAATGATTCTTCACCATAGGCCTACTAAGCCATTCTGGAATTTCCTCTTTTGGAGCTGGAGACGGCTGAGAAGACAAGTTGGGAACATGCTACATAGATCTCTCAACTTTACGGCTACTGAGAGGGCATACCCTCTTCGAGACAGAAAAGGGAGGAGGACAAGGAACAAAAGGGGTGTTGGGCTTGTCCTCTGCAAAATGAGGGATCTCATGATCCACAAGAGTAGAGGAAAGAGGAAAATCAAAAGGTTCACCATTTCAGGGAGACATGAGCCAAGCATATCAGCTCTTGGCTCATGAAGTCAAGGTCCACAAACCATTCAGGAATTTCACGACAGAGGTGAAGGAAGTGGGTAGAAAAGTCTTTAATTGATTCACCAGGATTCATTCTTAAATGAGAGATTCTTTCATAGACATCTTGGTGGTTACACTTATCCAAGGCTTGAAGGAGCTCCTTGAGGAGAGTGAGAAGGGAATGAACGGAAGCAGGTGGAAGGGTGTGACACCACCAATTATCATGACCTTCAAGGGTGAGGAAGAAAAGTATGCAAAAAAGACCATCACTATCAATTTCATGAGATTCACAGAAATGAAGAAAATAAAAAATGTGCCTGGTTACAGACGTTTTGTCCTCACCATCAAAATTTAACAAGGACAAGTGATCGAGAATCTCATCGTGGATTGACAGTTGATCAAGGGAGAAATGAAAGAAACACCCCAAGAGCACAAATTGTATATGATCCATTTGATAAGAGATACAAACCAGATGTAACGGGCTTAACTTGTCATATGGCCCTCCTTCTAGCACCAAAATCTTCACGGTGCTATACCTGCCAACATTCGGGAGATCTCCTCAGTATGAAGTCCCAACTAGACCTCACACCATTTGGTGTAGGATTCCAATCCCATACGATGGTCTGATTTCCATTATCTTAAAGATATGCCTTAGCTCCTACTTATTAACACGTGAGAGTGGTTTTCTTTGTCTTCGAACCACGAGGTTCGCATCCCTGATGAGTGCTAGAGTAGTCCACACAGATGCAACAGTCACAAACAAACAATGAGCAGATAGTATGTATAATACCCAGTGGAGTAGTCCACATGACTACGATGGTCATTATAACAAGTTTATGGGAATGGTTTTGTCTAGTGTCTGGCGAGCAGCTCACGTAGGCAAGACAATGCTAACGACTCATAGAGCACATTTTCATAAATATATGTATTATAACAACCAAAATAGTTCAACTATCTTAACACTGGTTAAAGCAACATGCATTACAAGTGTCCAAAGAATAGCCTTACAAAAAATTACAATACATGTGTGAAAATGTGTTGGCCTGTTAACATGATTCTGAATTAAGTGAAATTTATAAGACACATCGGTACACCATACATCACCAACCTTGGAGATATGGCATTGGAGCCACTGCTCACTTCTTAAAGAAAAGATTACAAACTCTTAAGGCTATGTGGTAGGAGCCAAGGTGAAAAGTATTTTGCATGTAGAAATGAGGGGTATTTATAGCCAAGGGTAAAAATCGCCCTTGTGACTATTTGACTTCCCTCATGATAGATTGACTTTCATGACTTTTCAACTTTACATGACTCTTCAGATTACATGTGGGTATCTTGGACTTCCAGGTTACATTACATTGATTTAAAATAGTATGGCTAGTGATGTGGCCGACATGACTCATGACACGACTTGACACAATAGTGCTATTATGTTCATGTTGTTGGTGGTGTCCATGTCAAGCTGCAATGCTAGTGAGTGATGGATGTGCTCTTGGTGTATCATAGCTTCACCTCCGCATGGAAAGTTGTGTAGATTCTTCAATGTTCTTAGTGTTTGCTTGATGTTTCATGTGTACGTCGCTCCTTCACTTGTACTTTGGCATGCTTCACGTGTTTGTCCATTCGCAAAAACATTTTGTCACATGCATTGTCTATTCATGAAAAAATATCCTCACGTGCATTGTCCATTCACGAAAAAATATCCTCGCATGCACTTTCCATGTTCATCTCATTCATCGTCGTGTCATGCCTCATCCATGTATGTGTATCTGTAATCACTCATGACGAGACGACATCAAATCCATAAATATCCTAGTCTACCATGATGCATTATCTTTTGCCTTTAGTTGCAGGTGATTGGGAGAGAGAACAAGACTCTTGAAATAGTGCAAGGAAGATTTCAAGCTGGGACGCTGGCTCTGGGCACTACCGGTGAAAATTGTGCAGAAGTCCCTCAGAGACTGAGACGGACAATATGGATCAGCAGTGACTGTCCGTGGGGTCTAGTTTGGCTGGTGAGCAGATATGCACAATTTTTTTAGGGAAGAAGTGGAGGCAATAGAGGGGCTTGGCAAAAAAACCTATGCAATTCCTCCAAGGAGTTGGTAGCAAGCTACAGGAGGCTTTCCGCGAACAAGTTCGCATTTTTTTCAAGGAGATGGTAGTAGGCTATAGGAGTGCTACTGGAAAAAACTACGTAATTTTTGGGAGGCTAGCCTACTGAACATCTCTGTGAAACTTCTGAGCTAAGTGGTATTCTTGGCAGCTGGGTGACTACTCATGAAAATTGTGCAGTTTTCCAGGCGAACAATAGGTTAGTTTTCTAGGTGATTGGCTGGAAAACATGTGCAATTGTTTGAGGCAGACAGTGATGGACATAGGGTGTCTATTCAGCATGTCTACGAAATTTCATCAATCAACGAAACGAGCATGATTTGAGGCTTTTGCATAATTTTTTGGGGGAATGTGTCCCGGGGTCACTGCTCAGTCAAACTCTCTAGTTGATAGTAGGTCAAGTAGATTCCAAGATTCTGTAGTGTAGGCTACCTAGGAGAAAACCTCAATCTATGTGCAATTCTAGTTAGTAGTGCATGCTCGCTGAGGGCTGAAATTGTGCAATGTAGCTCAGTGAGGGTCCAACTATTAGATGTTGATACAATCATCAAAACTTCAACAAAATGGCTAAGTGTGTGAGCAAGTGAACTTGTGCATAAGAGACTTTGCGAACACACATCAACATGACTCAACAACAATATGCCTCAAATCATCAAGACAACATATACTTAGTGTGACTAACCAATAGTGTGAGCGACAAGCATGACACTTGTGATATATCTTTGAATGCCTGTGATGACACTTGCACAAAAGTGCATACAACTTTGTGTGTGATCATGAAGGATGTTTACATAGCAAATACAACTTTTACACACAAAGAAATACCTTGTGCCTGGCCAGAACATGGCTGCAAGTGTGACATTGTGACCAACATGAAAAAAATTATCCGTTGAACGATTAATCGAGGAGGGTGCAAAGACTCAACACGAGTTCATGGGGTGACACCAAGTTCTTGCAAACATCAAGGAAAAACCCAAGGAAGGCTCTAAAATTTGATGTAGGCCAAAATTTTGGAGGGTGTTGCAACTGCTACAACAAGACTTCAAGGAAGACTTAGAGGACTGACATGTTTATATAAGTATCCAGCAATCAGGCTTATAAAAGTTTGTATGCAGGTACCCTACCTTCCCATGTGCAGACATTATCAGCTAGATTGTCTTACACACAGATCCAGAGACTATGATATTGAGTAGTGCCAATGGGATAAATATTGCCACCTTCAGGGTGGAGAACTTTCATTAGAGGTATCATTTACCTCAGCTGGCAAGGTGCATGGACACACTTTTCTATGCCACCAACAACCAGGTGAACACAAGAGATATAGTCAAGAGCTATGTGAAAGAGGTGTCAAATTATAGATAGACATCCAATCATGTTTACCACACAAAGTCTCTTAGGAAGGCCTACCAGTTCTTAATCATCTTTTCATGTTGAATATATGGTCAAGAGAGCACAAAGACCTTTCTTGAAGGTTGGGCAGCTGTATTGGACCAATTGGTGTGTGAGTTAAGGACATTGAAATAGTCAAAATTGTTGGCTCATTAGCTGAAAATCCATGTGACTAATGCCCAAAATATGCCCAAGGATGAGCAAGCGAGATTATACATGTCCACATACTTACTAGATGCAATCTATGCCCAACAATAGTTTCCTAGCATGATAGAGACATGGACACCAAAAGAGATTGTCGTAAAAATTTATTGCAATTTGATTTCTAACTATAGCTACTAGGGAGTAATGGAAAGGTTGACTGACCATTTCAACATCCCATTGTATAAGCTTATCTTTGAGCAGGATCCACCTTGCATGTCCCAAGAAGCAATGGAGGTGATACTTAACATTGCAGATATGTATGCCTAACCTGGTGGCACCTTCATCACAGTATTTGGTGGAGTGAAGCCTCTACATGTTCTACTAAGGTATGCAATAGACAATTTGGTCATCCAATAGGTCTCGTATCACCTCTCCACAGGGTTATTTTCAGGAATACATAGGAATAAAAAAGTACCATGGCCCACTCTTCCATTGCATATCAAATAATATGACGTTAAGAGCTTCAAAGATGCAGATGTTGAAGCTAAGGATATATCGAAGTTCGAGTTTGGCACCAAATATTTTAATCCATATGATCCCCATGGAATTTTCAATAACCATTGTGTGAAGGTGTATTATCCATGGATCCACGGAAAATTTCACTGGCTCAAGGAGGACCCTTGGAGGTACTGTTACAATGAATCTAAGTTCCATAAGCTTATCAATATAGCCACAACTTGGAAGGCTACTCTATAGGCAGTAACAGTGCCAGAAGAAACAATAAAAGTAGCAACAATAAGCAAGACAATGTAGGGCAAGGGCAAGAGAAATATTGTCGAGAACCTAGAGGTAGAACAAAGCTACAAGATGAGAGCATATCTTATGATGGAGAAAGCATATTTTCCAGTGGAGGCAAAGAGGAATCAATAGATAAAGAGACCAGAGTGAAGGAAGAGAGAAAAGAAAAGGATCTAGGAAGAAAAACTAAAGTTCCAGGAAACAAAGAAGAGTTTGAAGGGAGAGCAAGGGATGAGAAGGAGATAAAGGGAATAGAAGAAAAAAGAGGAAGAAGAAGAAAGGAAAGGTACAATGATAGAGAAAACAGTGCCCATACAACTTGAGTTAGAAAAACCGGTATCTTAAGAAGAGGGTGAACAAATGCAAGATCAGGAGCTTGCTCAATAGATTGAGAAATTGATGGAAGTAACAAACATGTATTTGGGGAAAGAGCCATAGAATGAAGACACTAACCTTATTTTGAGAGCACCCAAGGTCACCTCTTAGCCTCCACCACCTCCAATATCAAAACCTATCCTGAGCAAGAAAGTAGAGGTTGTTCTCCTTGATGATGATCCAGTTATGGATGTGTACAATATATCATTTGATGAGATGCAGAAGAATATTGTACATGCATGGAGGAAGAACTTTCTGGATGATCACGCATCACCTGCATTCATGAAGGAAAGATTGATAGTGTCAGATGTTAGAAAGAATCCAACTTTCCTTGCCAATGCCACCTTGGCCTATGGAGGAGAAACGAGATCAAATGTTAAGTTGCTGTTGGCCAAGAATGAACAATTGGAAAATAACTTGTAGGCTTCCATGCAAGAGGCAGAACAAATCAGAGAGCAAAGTGCAGTTTCCATAATGTTAGAGATGAGGAAAGTGATACTCGTTGAAGTATCAACACTTGAGACTTCCATGTGGAATCTCTATGATTGTTTTGAAACCACGCATAAAGTAGTTTTCGATGTGCATGGCTTAAAACAATGGAGAAAACATTTTGTTCAAACTCTTAGGAACATGCATGTTGCCATCACCCATGTTCAAGAGTGGACAATTCAGTACAAAGGGGCCCAACTTCACTTGGAAAAGATGATGAATCCATAGGAAGAGGTGAAGAAAGAAAAGGTTCAGATGTTGATCTAGAACTATGAGTAGCTTGCCCCATTTGTCAGTAGCATACAAGACTCATATGCATGGTTTTACAAGAGTTTGGATGTCAAGGTGAGAATGCACAAGATCCTGTCAATCGGTTCCCTCACCGAGGCTAGACCCAAGAACCAAATCCGGCTAGAGATAAATAGGTACATGGAGCAACTAAGGTGAGAGGCCACTAGGGATGACTTGGAGCTGAGTTCACATAACATGTAGAAGAACATTGGTGGTCCTATCGAGGTGTTGAATCCCAGAATTGTTTCTTTTTTACAACCCTTTTTCACTCTAATCCTTCTTTTTTGACCTTCATAACTACAATTTTAATTTAAAATTACAAGGTGGAAAGCATAGGAGGTATATAATCATCTAATATTTCATAAATTTCATTTTTCTTTATTATTTAACTCAATATCTACTTGAGCTACCGAATTACAACAATTTTGTAGCTTATGAATGTTTCTATAGATAATTCCAAGCTTCGATAGGTTGCGGAGCCTCAGCCAAGAAGCATGGCACATGGGAGTTGAAAATTAACTACGACAACAATTTTTTTCTATTTGTAGAAGTTGGATCAACAAAGAAGGCACTCTATCAGTTCAGTCAAAGGATAAGTCAACTATCACTAAAGGCTAATCAAGTGAGCAAGATGAACATTTTCCACCCCATGATTTGTGGCGTTGATAGAAAATCATGAGCCGGATTATGATATCTTATCTCTTCAGTTAATTATAGACAATGTCAATTAGCATAGGCCTAAATCCCTAAAAACATTTATTGCATAAGGGTTTTATAAATATGCCTCTCGACATGGCCAAAATAGACTTGAATTTTATTTGTAAGAACTTTGTTTTTTTATATAAAAACTCTACTTTTATTCCATGTTGTTGTGCCATCCTGATGTGTGGATAATTACCTTGTGAAATCTTGAAAGTTCTACCTTCTTCTCATAGGAGGGACCCCTCGAGATAGTAAGGTCCTCATTTATTAACAGTTAGTACTTCATTTTATATTTCCTATAGATTTCTGTCAAATCATTTCAGTAATTGAGTTTTGATTCTTAGATATAAGTTTGAGATTGTTTATGCTAATCATTTTATTGTTCAGCTGAAGATAGATTTCAAATGCACATGGATAGAGTACAATCTAACATAGTAGTAGGATTATAAGCTTTACACTGTAGTGATTTTCAATTACAGAACTAATCCTTCTTTAAGTTAAAACATACTCGTTTATAAGTGTGATTCTTTTACAGAGAGTGATTTGATTTGAGTGCAAGTATGATTTACATTTAAGCAAGTGTGGTTTTCTGATTTTCATTCAGTCAAATGTGATTCATATTTAAGAAAGTGAGGTTTTGAGAGATTTACATTTAAGTAGTTATGGTTTTTAAGAGTGAATTTTCATATTCAAGCAAGTGTGACTTAAAGAGAAAGAGTGATTTTATTTTAAAGCAAGTTTGAGTGTGATCATTATTCAAGCAAGTAAAGTAGAATTGATTTCATTTTTTATAGGTTTCATAGCTACAAAAAAATATGTGCATCTTGATAACTGAGATTAACTTAGGAATTGAATGAGTGACAAATACTCTTAGCACATACAATGCACATACACTTCATCAGTTTACTAGCCCTGGTTGATTATTCATGTAAGTAATTTAACATCAATTAAATTACCAAAAAATTTGGTGCCATTGCTAGGGAAGTGTATATAGGGATCCATACAGAGAGCTGGAGTTCTACTAGTGTGTCGCCAATGCTGTAGCAGCTACAACCACCCTCCAAAATTTTGTGTATGCTTCATTTTGGAGCCTCCCTTCTACATCACAACAGCTCATCTCGCACTGATCCAAGTACTTGTTCTTTAATTGAGCATCATCTTTTTCATCCTATCATGGGCTTTCCTTAGAGAACTGTACAATCCTTGAGGGCAACAAGCCTTTCTCACGAGAATTGTGTAGTCTAAGCTAATAGTGTGCCTTTAACTCTAAAATTTCATAGAGCTAGTTGACAACCAACCTTTAGTTTGGAATTTATGAAGAGCATGAGAGGCAATCCAATGCCACTCATCTCAGAAATTGCATAGAAGCTTCTTGATCAGAATTTGCTCAGTGCATGAGATAGTGAGATGCCTTGTCCTTCCCAAAACTGCGCAATCTCTCCAAGAAATGCATGCCAACTTTTCACGAAAAAGAAAAAAGTGAAAAAACATCCCTAGAAAATAGGGATCTATTTTTAGCAATCCGAAGGAGGCACTTGAGTTATTTTGAAAACTGCCGTCAAGTGTTGCTTTTTCCTTGATTTTTGGCCTTCACGTCATAAACCCTAAGCTGACCAAACCTATTTAATTGACATTTCCAGAGCTAATTTTCACATTCTATATTCGAGCTCTGGGATTCCTGGGGAGATCAAGGAACCTTTGGTGTGATCATCATCTCTTTTTCGGGTAAGTTTTTATTTTCTAGTCTTTTGTCACTTTTTATGACGCTTTTGCTTGTTTAACTTGTGAGATTGTTGTTTCACTTGTTTTGTTGAACAAATTCTAGAATTTTAACTTTCTTTAGCTTGTAGAAGTGTTATTTCAATTTTCTCATTACCTTTCCCAAGCGTCACATGCATTACCCTATCTTTTCACTAACGATTGTTGTTGCAATGACTCTCTCCACATACTTTGTTTTCCTTAGTTTGATTTGTTCCTACACTTGTTTCACTTTCATGCATCATCACTTAGTCAGATCTGCACTCAACATTACACCATCATTCAGATATGCTCGATTTCACACTCCCATTGGGTATATCTGGGCTCCCCTTGCCTATATCTCCCTTTCCCTTGCATGCACTATGTATTTTGGGAACTCAAGGCCTTTGCCTTGGCTTTTAGAATTTCATAGAGGTTTCCCTCGCCTGGCTCCAATTGCGCACTTCGCAGTTCCAGGAGCCAAACTCCCAGTCTTGGCCATTGAGACTGTGTAATGCACGCCCTCTCCTAGCTTGTTCCCAGATTGAACTGCACATTGTGCAGTTCCATTAAGAAAGCCTCCCCCCTTGACTATTGGGAATGTGCAATGCACAGTTCTAGCATGAAGCCAATCACATCTATGAACCAGAATTGCACAATTTGTCCCAGCATTAGCTCGGTTTTCTTCTTGGTCATGTATTGAAGTTGATTTTGGTTTCAAGCTAACATTTTCATTCCATAAGTGTCCTATTTATCTCTAGGTACAACATTTATTGAGGATTCCTCTAGAAGTTATAGTTAATATGGCCTCTAAGAGAGCTGCATCAAAGGAAACTGTCGAGAGAGGTACTAGGGAAGCAGTTAAGAAGATGTGAGTTAACTTACCAATTTATGGAGGCACTAAAATATTCATTGAGAATGGAATAAAGTTGACATGGAAGAAAATCAAGGATACTTTTCCAGAGGAGTTGTTGATGTTTCTTGACCCGCCAACATTCAGGGGATCTCCCTGATATGAAGTCCCAACTAGACCTCACACCATTTTGTGTAGGGTTCCCATCAAGTACGATGGACCAGTTGCCATTATCTTAAAGATATGCCTTAGCTCTTGTTTGTTAGCATGTGATAGTGGTTTTCTTTCTCTTCAAAAAACGAGGTTCCGTACCTGGTGAGTGTTATTCTTACTTGTGTCAAGGTTCTTTCACTGCAGAGGGAGAGGGTGGATGTGAGTCTCTAGTCGAAAGGGAAGAGTCCCAACTCTGTTAGAGAGACACAACACAATAGGCCATGTGTAGCTTCCAGTGGAGTAGTCCACATGGATGCAGTAGTCACAAACACACAATGAGAAAATAGTACATACAACACCCAGCAGTGTAGTCCACACGAGTACGACAGTCATTATAACAAGTTTACGGGAATGGTTTTGTCTAGTGTCTGGTGAGGCAAACCACATAGGCAAGACATTGTTAACAACTTATACAAAACATTTTCATAAACATATGTATTAGAAAAACTAAAATAGTTCAAATGTATTAACACAGGTTAAAGAACCATGCATTACAAGTGTCCAAAGAATAGTATTACAAACAATTACAATACATGTGTGAAAACGTGATGTCCTGTTAACATGCTTCCAAATTAAGCTAAAATTCTAAGACACATTGGTACACCATACATCACTAACCCTAGAGGCAGGGCGTTGGAGCCACTGCTCACTCCTCAAAGAAAATATTACTGAATCTCAAGGCTATGTGGGAGGAACCAAGGTGAAAACTGTTTTGCATGTACAAATGAGGGGTATTTATAGCTAAGGGTAAAACTGGCTCTTGTGACAGTTCGACTTCCCTCATGACTGTTTGACTTTCATGACTTTTTAACTTTACATGAATCTTTATATTACATGTGGGTCTCTTGGACTTACGCGTTACATTACATTTATTTACAACAGTATGGCCCATAGTAGTGATGTGTCCAACATGACTAATGTCACAACTTGGCATGACAATGTTGGTATGTTCATGTTGTTGCTGGTGTCCATGTCAAGCTACAGTACTACTGAGTGATGGATTGATCTAGGTGGATGTTGGTGGCCACCCACCTATCCCACTTGGACCCCCATAACTATCTCTTTTAGCTTTTTTGTTTCCTTAATTGTAACACACTTTACTATTTTTAGCAGTTTTTTGAGGTCCTAAACTTCCGGAGCTGTTTTGAGGCCCTAAACGACATTTTTTTAGAAACCTGGGAGAAACATGGGTCCATGTATTAATGTTGCTCATCCCAAAGTTGTAGTCCTCGGATAGATCTTTCTAACGTGGTATCGTCTGCATCAAACGAAGATCGTATGCCAAATTTACGACCCTGGGAAGTTCATGTGCCAATTTACCCAAAACGAGGCCCATACTTTGGCGCTTCATCTCCTAGGATTAGGATTTTAGATGTTTAGGTATTTTTTTCTTTCTCAACAATAAATAGGTCTTTGAACCTCATTGTAAGACAGTTTAGAGGCATGTAGCTGTCACATCTCTTCTCAAAGATAAGCTACCATTGTTGTAGCTAGTTTATTTCCATTTCTATTTGTAAGTTATTTCTGTAATTTACATTAATGAAATGAAATATTATTCGTGATGCATCTCTATATTTATGGTTATATCTATAATTTTTTGCGTTCCTTTTTAAATCCAGATCATAGATGTGTTCTTGGTGTATCATAGCTTCACCTCGGCATGGAAAGGTGTACAAAGTCTTTGATGTTCTTGGTGTTCACTTGATGCTGCATGTGTACGTCACTCCTTCACTTGTACTTTGGCATGCTTCACATGTTCACCTATTCCCGAAAGAATCCCCTCGCATGCATTGTCCGTTCACAAAAAAATATCCTCGCATGCATTGTTTGTTCACGAAAAAATCTCCTCGCATGTGCTCTCCATATTCATCATGTTCGTCATCACGTCATGCCTCATCCATGTACCTATATCTGTAATCACTCATGATGAGACGACATCAAATCCATAAATCTCCTAGTCTACCATGATGCATTATCTTTCACCTTCGAATGCAGGTAACCGAGAGAGAGGACAAGGCTCTTGAAACTACACAAGGCATATTTCAAGCTAGGATGCAGGTTCTGGACAATGCTAGTGAAAATTGCACAAAATTCACTGGGAAACTAAGATGGACAATCCAAATTAGCAGTGACTATCTATGAAATCTGGATCAGCTAGCGACTAGATATGCACAACTTTTTAGGAAAGCAGTGCAGGTAGCAGAGGGGCTTGGCAGCAAAAATTGTGCAATTCCTCTGTGGAGCTGGCAACGGGCTACATGAGGCTTGCTGGGAAAAAATGTGCATTTTTTCAGGGATCTGGTAGTGAGCTACAGGAGTGTTGTTGGAAAAAACTACACAATTGCTAGGAGGTTGGCCTGCTGAGCATCCCTTCACAGTTTCTAAGCTGAGTGGGATGTTGGGCAGATGGGTGAGTGCTCGTGAAAACTATGTAGTTTTCTACACGAGCAGAAGGTTAGCTGTCTGGGTGACTAACTCGAAAAGTTGTGCAATTTTTTGAGGGAGATAGTGAAGGACATAGGGTGTGTTCCTGAAATGTTTGTGCAATTTCTTTAGTCCTTGGAACGAGCATGCTTTGCAGTTGCTGCACAATTTTTTGGGGAGTGAGTCCTGGGGTCACTGCCCGGTCAAACTCTCTGGTTGAGCAGCTAGAGGGTTGGTTGATTCTCTTGCAGGCAACAAAGACTGAGAAGGTTTGGTAAGAAACTTCTGTGTTGTTTTGGATGACAATTAGTCCAGTCGATTCCAGTATTGCGTAGTGCAGGCTGCCAAGGAGACAACCTCAAGGTCTGCACAATTCTAGGCAGAGTACATGTTCACTAAGGGATGAAATTGCACAATGCATCTCAACGAGGGTTTGACTGTTGGAGGATGATCCAGTCGTCAGAACTTCAGCAAAATGGCTAAGTGTGTGAGCACATGAACTTGTGCATATGCAACTTTGCAAACACACACTCAACATGGCTCAACGAAAAGATGCCTCAAACCATCAAGAAAACATACACTCAGTGTGACTAACCGATGGTGTGAGCGATGAGCGTGACACTTGTGATAGATCATTGAACGACCGCGATGACGCTTGTGTGGCAATGCATAAAACTTCATGTGTGAGTGTGACAGATATTTAAATAGCGAATACAACTTGTACACATGAAGCAAGATCTTGTTCATGGCGAGAACATGGTTGCAACTTTGACATTTTGACTAACATGCAAAAAATTGTCCGTTGAATGTTCAAGAGAGGAGGGTGCAAATACTTAACACAAGCTCACAAGATGAGCCTGAGTGCTTGCAAACATCAAGGAAAAACCCAAGGAAGGCTCTGAAATTGGATGCAGGCCAAAATTTTTGAGCGTGTTGCAGTCACTACAACACTTGGCGACACACTAGTTTAATTCTAGCTTCTCTGTTTTGTTCATTGATAACACAGGGCCTTGGTCTTTCATGGAGTATTGAATCATTGTTTGGGTTACTTCGACTTCCCCACTTACCCCATGGATAGACATAGTTCACCTTTTTCCAACTTAGCCAAACACAACAACAAGTTTCATCTTGATCACAATGTTTCAAAGTCGGGAAGGGTAGTTTGGCTTGCGAGTTAGAAAAAATTCAAAGTAAAAGGTTTCATCTCTAGTGTTTCTCCATTGCCACTAGGCCTGGACAGTACCCTGATGGAGTCACATAGGAACACATGCATTTCTCTACTACCAGTGAGCCTATTCAGTACCCTAGTGGCGTTACATGCTTCGCCTCTCTACGCAAGAAGCCTTTCTCTTCTTTCACCTTTGTATTTTTTTTAAAGAGGACTGTGCATAGGCACTTATTTATTTTTAGGGTAGAAGAGGGATCATAACTTATTTATAGCATAAGTGGTTGTTCCTTCAGAGAAGCATGTAAGACCTATTACATAGATTTTCTTATTTATATTTCCCCTTCTCTGTTTCTACTAGTTGGATGAGCTTGAACACATAGAGCAGAAGGCTGAGTATAGACATGGGTTTTCCCAGTGTGGACACAGGTTCATTGTTGGACACAATATTCCCTTGCAAACAGCTCATATTTTTAGTCAAGACTTCATCAACTAAAGGTTTAACCAAGAACAAAGGAGACAGACACATGATCTAAAATTCACTCGTGAGTGATCTTAGTTAATTAATTAATGAATGAAGGTATTACAGACTGATGTTTTGGTGTGTGTCTATGTTATTTTAGGCAACAGATCGATCAAATTGCAAAATACATAGACACTGGAAAATGGAAAATAGTAAGGGAAACATAGTAAGCAAAGACAAGAACACAACTCATTAATAAGGAGTTCACCATATTCTCCAGGGATACATCTCCGATCTAACTTTCAGTGGTGGCCTTCTTTTATTGTGTCTTTAAAGAAAATATTTACAATGAGGAGCTGAACTTGAGTCTCCTGAAACAACAGATGCTTAGTAGGGTGGTTCTTGGATTCCCTAAGCCACTAGAGTGCACAAACTCTTTCCTTACCAAGTCTTGACCTCTTTAGTCTTTAATGGGATGAGTCCAATGGTGCTTTATTTCCAACAGATATCTTCACAGGGATGGCTTGAGCCTCTCAACTCTAGTTTTGTCTACTTGATGCTGCCTTAGGTCAACTTTGCTCTCTATTTTCTGCTTCTTGTTTCACTGTCTCTTTCACCTTTCCTGTCACTGTTTTTCTTCTTTGGTTCTTCCTTATCGTGCCCTCTGTTCTATTCTGTTTGTTCATGGCTTAAAGCCAATCTGCCCTTGATAGTTTACTTCCTCTTCCACCCCTTCGATTCACCTACTACTATTCGCTTGGAGTTCCCTACCCCTGCGTCATCGCCAACATCTCATAGGGAGGTGGCCACTTGTCCTCTCACGAACTGCGCCAGCTCTTCCTCAACGGTTTCGTATTTTAGTCACACTGTGGAATGATTCATCTGCCAACTCAATGGTCAAATTGGACTTCAGAATTTTATATGCCGCAACTTAAATCCCCAGTCAAATCTAGTTTCTCTATTGGGCGCAATCTCCACCGTCAGATCTAGAGCCCCCAGATCCTACAGTGTTCTCTCATTTCGTGCGGTTGACTTGCTCAACCATTAGCATAAGATGAGAGGTGGTTTTCTCTCTCATCCACTGGACACACATCATGTGATGAATGGAATCACTCGTATCCACTTACAACCCCAATGTACCTCCGATATACTATCGGTTTTGGAGTGTGGGACCCGCTTGTCACCTTAGCGCTTTCCCTATGGTTTCCCGGCTTCCCATGCGACCGAGTGCTCTGGGCTTCTCCTTCTTGAGGGGTTTTCCCCAGCAATGTGTGCTAATCGCTCATCAGAAATGGCCTCTGTTTGCTAATTTGGGCTTCCTAACTACCAGTTTTGCATCCTATGCAGTCTCCATGGGCCTCGGTCAACGCGCATTGACCGAGGTCCTCGTCATTCCTTATTGGCTGCAAACTTCCACTATCTAGAGGTCTCCCTGATAGCTCTTTGTTCATAAATTCAAAGTCTGTCCAATTTGATACAGTCATGGCACTTGATAATTTTTCATGGATCCAATTCGGATCATGGCCTTCCCACTGAAAAAGATTTTTGACCACCAAAAGTTGGTTTTCAAGCATCGACTAAGTGAGGGTACAATTGTCTCACTTGTCCAATCTCTATCCACTTTGCACTTCTCAGCTTTGAACCCATGAGCCCTACTCTAAGGTACTCAACATCTCCTCTATCCGTCGTCCTCACCTTCCTATCTAGAACTATGTCTTCCTGCAACTCATTAAGATATTCAGGCAACAGGTCATCAACAGAAGGCAATTGACTCTACTCTTTGGGATCCTCAATTAGTGAAGGTTCAAACAATCTCAAGTAATCTGCATTTACAACTGAGTAGATGTGCATGTAAGTTGGTAGATCAAGGTGAAAAGCATTCTCACTAGTCTTCTCAAGTATCTTGAAGGGTCCATACCTGATAAGCTTTAGCTTTTTACCTTCACCTTGCATCATGTCCTTACTGATATACAACCAGACTTGGTCACCAACTTGGAAACTATGCTACATCTGATGCTTGTCATGCCTTGCCTTATATTTGGCTTGGCTCTTTTCCAACTATCTTGTACTATCTGCTAGATCTCTTGGGTTTTTACAATGAACCTAGTTGCCCTATCCACATCACTGTGTCCCTGAACTGTGGTGTCTTTACTGAAGACAAAATCTAAAGGAGACTTTGGTGTGAAACCAAAACAGGTCTCAAAAGGATATCTCTGTGTAGAAGAATGTTTTGCTCTATTGTAAGCATGGTGCACATAACATAAATGTTCGTCCCAAAGCTTAGGATGCTTGCTGCAATATCCTTTGAGTAACTGGATCATCGTCCTGTTAACTAATTCTGTTTGGCCATCAGTTTGTGGATGAAAAGCTGTGCTTTTATTTAGTTTGGTGTCCATCAGTTCCCACAGACTCGACCAAAACTTACCCACAAATCGGGCATCTCGATCAGATACAATGGAAGTGGGTAATCCAATATGAACCCATACATGTTCAAAAAATAGTTTTGCAGTTTATTCAACTGTAATCTGTTTATTACAAGGTATCAAAATACACATTTTGTTGAACCTATCCACAACAACATATAGATAATCATGACCTTTCCTAGATTTATGTAGTCCTCCAACAAAATCCATGGAAACACTTTCCCAAGGGTGAGAAGGAACTGGTAATGGATTGTATAAGCCTAGTTTTCTATTGTTGGGCTTGCTTTTAGCACACATAGTACACCCTCTTACATATCTAGAAACTGTGTCATTCATTTTTGGCCGATAAAAAAATCTTTGTAGTTGTGCAACTATTTTACTTACCCCAAGGTGACTTGATATTAGAGAAGTGTGTGCTTCTTGAATTATCTTTACTCTTTCAGTTTGTGGAATGCATAAATTCCCACAATGGTATAAGAGTCAGTCCTTTACATGATAATCTAATTCTTCTACTCGTTTTCCTTGACTTAAAGTTGCATATACATCTTTAAAGTCTACATCTTGAGCATATAGTTCAATGTAACTCTCATGTAACACAAAATTATGCTTAAGTATAGTAGATGCATTTATAATGGGTCTAGATAACATATCTGCAACTTTATTGTGTATGCCCTTGTTATATTTGATTACTAAATGAAACTATTGTAGAAAACCCATCCATCTATAGTGTCTTGATTGCTGCAACTTAGTTTGGGAGTGTAGATATTGAAGTGGTTGATGATCAGTATGTATTACTATCTCTTTGCCCATTAAGTAATGTTTCCACTTTTTCACACTTTTTACTAATGCATACAATTCCTTATCATATGTAGGATAGTTAACTATTGTAGAATTAAATGTCTTAGAAAGATAACATATGGTTTACAGTGTTGTGTCAACACTGCTCCCATGGCATAGTCACTAGCATCCATTTGTATCTCAATGGTCTTTGAAGATTAGGCAGTGCTAATACAAGTGTTGTACTAATCTTTTCTTTCAAGGTGTCGAAGGCTTTCTATTATTTGCCTCCCCACTGAAACACCTTGTTCAATCCTGTTAAAGCATATAAGGGAGCTGCAATTGAGGAAAAGTTAGAAATGACTTCCTCCAATATTGTGCTACTCCTAAGAAGCTTCTAAATTCTGTAGTAGATTTGGGTTTAGGCCAGTTTACAATGATTGCCACCTTAGAGGGATCTATCTTCAATTCACCACCCCCTATGATATGACCCAAATAATTTAGAGATGTTTTGCCAAATTCAGATTTTGAGAGTTTAACATAAAGTTTTTCTCTTTTTAAAACATCTCTTGTCTTCTTAACATGCTTTAAGTGTTCTTCCCACATTTTGCTAAATATTAGAATGTCATCCAAATACACAATAACAAAATCATCAAGAAAAGGTCTGAGTACGTCATTCATTAATCTCATGAAAGTAGCAGGAGCATTAGTTAAGCCAAAAGGCATAACCAACCACTCATACAATCCTTACTTTGTTTTGAAAGCAGTCTTCCATGCATCTTGTTCTGCAAATCTGACCTAATGGTATCCGCTATGCAAGTCTAGATTGGAGAAATAAACAACTTCTTTCAATTGATCTAAAATATCATCTATGCGAGGAAGGGGATAACAATTTTTTCATTGTTATCTTATTCAGTACTCGATAATCAATGCACATTCTCCATGAGCGATCTTTCTTTCTCACCAAAATAATTGGTGACCCACATGGTGATGTGCTAGGTCTGATGAACCCCTTCTCGAGCAACTCCTGCACCTGCTTCTTGATTTCAACATATTCTAAAGCGGACAACCTGTACATTCCAATGTTAGGCAATGGAGCATCTTGCTGCAAAATAATATCATGCACTATTTCCTTTTTGGGTGGCAGACCTTTAGGTTCTTGAAATAAGATATCATACTCTAAAACAACCTTTTCTAAATCAACTTGTTGTTCAGCATTACAGCCCTCAAATGCATTGGTTTTATTAGGTTTCTTTTCCTTTACAACCATCAATAAGAATTGTTTGCATGAATTTATCATTCATTTCATTTGCCCTGAGTTTATGAGAGTATAATTATTCTTGAGCTTATGAGCTCTTACAGAGTATTCGATTCCATCTTTAACAAGTAGATACTTGTTCTTAGCTCTATAGAAAATAGCTTTTCTATCATACAGTAAGGACTTCATAAAATAATTCCACATATATCCAAAGGAATTATGTCTAACTCAACCTCATCTACAAATGCTGACCCAAAAGAAAACTTGGTTTTCATTTCCTAGTCACTTGTAGTTGTGCTTTATCATTCAACCATCCTAATGGGTATGGTTTCTTGTGAGGTGTAGTTACTAATCCCAACTTCTTTACAATTGCTTCAGAAATCAAATTTACTTGTGAGCCACTATAATACAAAGTATCAATCTTTCGATGTTTGGAAATAACTCGAATATGGAAAAGCTCATGTCTTTTTCTCTCATTTTCTTCATCAATAGTAGATTGTGCAGAATTACTAGTAGATGCTTCAGAATTCTTACCTCTTATACCTATGGCTACAATGGTTGTTTCATCTCTTGAGTATGACCCCAAATATTTTTGAATAGTTTCAGCAGTCTTCTTCTTCTTGCCCTCGAACTTCTTAGGTCTCAACTCTGGATGGAGAATCCAACAATGCTCATCATCATGCCCATCCTTTTTACAATGAGTGCATGATGCCTTGCTTTTCTATGCAGTGTTAGCCTTCCTTTCTTTCCATTTCTGCTTTCTTTTCTCCTTATTCTTTCTTACAGTGGGTTGGGATGATCCCCCAACTTCTAGACTTCCATTCTTTCCTCTAGCCTCTAGATGAGTAGCTTGTACAGATACCTCATCTATACTAGTGGGATTGAACATGAGAATAGTATGCTTCATGTAGCTGTGTAGACCACCAATGTACTTCAACAGTCTTAGGTGAGTCTAATGAGATTCCTAGAACCAATGCTCTCTTTCTAAATTCTTGAGTGTACCTTTGCCAATTTTCCCTTTCAACTGTCGAAGAGTTTGCCAACTCATCATGGCTTGCTACATATAGGCCAATGGATATAACTGTTTTTTTATTGCAGAAACAAATTCACTCCAGACGGAGATAGTCTTACCATGTTTTTTCATGTCAGCTTGGGTCCTGCCTTCCGTCGAGACCAAGGTAGTGCCTCCAAGGCGTAGGCTCGCTAGCTGAATCTTGCTCTTGTTTGAATCGATATTCTGCACTCTGTAATAAAAATCAATTTGTCTAATCCAATTGTCTAGCTTTTTTGCGTTCAACTCTTCATCACATATAGGTAAATCGAATTTAACATCGAGTTTGATCAAAGATGCTTTCTTTTTAGGGCTATTAGGAGGTGTGAGGAAGCTTTCCTCTTTCCCTTTGCCTTTTGAGTGGTCATGGGAATGTGACTCATCTTCTCCTTTGTCTTGTTTGGAGCCTGATGAATCTTCACCCTTATGTTTTCTAAAGTCCCTATACATTTCTTCTACCATGGCCTTTATGGCTAGGAAAATATCTATGAATTGAGGGTCTGGCCCCATAGAACCTTTCTCTGACATTTTCTTCCAAGTATAGACTCTCCCAATTTTAGGATTAGTTTCGACCAACTCTCCTTCTCCTAATTTGAGCTTTGATCTATTTAGCATTCAACAACTAAACCAACACAGGCTTGTTTGACCTTAATAGCCTAAAGCTCTGATACCACTTGATCTAAAATTCACTCGTGAGTGATCTCAGTTAATTAATTAATGAATGAAGATATTACAGACTCATGTGTTGGTGTGTGTCTATGTTATTTTAGGCAATGGATCAATCAGATTACAAAATACACAAACACTGGAAAATGGAAAACAGTAAGGGAAACACAGTAAGCAAAGACAAGAACACAACACATTAATAAGGAGTTCACCCTATTCTCCAGGGCTACATCTTTGGTCCAGATTTTAGTGGTGGGCTTCTTTTATTGTGTCTTTAAAGCAAAAAATTAAAATGAGGAGCTCAACTTGAGCCTCCTGAAACAGAGGATGCTTAGTAGGGTGGTTCTTGGGATTCCCCAAGCCACTAGAGTGCACAGACTCTTTCCTTACCAAGCCTTGACCTCTTGGATGAGTCCAATGGTGCTCAATTCCTGACAAATATGCTCAGAGGGATGGCTTGAACCTCTCAAGCCTGGTTCTGTCTACTCGATGTTGCCTTAGGTCAGCTCAGCTCTCTGTTTTCTGATTCTTGCTTCACTATCTCTTTTGCCTTTCTGGTCACTTTTTTCCTTCTTTGGTTCTTCCTTATCATGCCCTCTATTCTGTTTTGTTTTTTCATGGCTTAAAACCAATCTGTCCTTGACCGTTCACTTCCTCTTCCACCCCTTCATATCGCCTAATACTATTCACTTGGAGTTTCCTACCCCTGCGTCATCGCCAACATCTCATAAGGAGGTGGCCACTTGTCCTCTCACGAACTGCACCAGCTCTTCCTCAACGATTCAGTATTTCAGTTACATTATGGAATGATTCATCCACCAACTCAACAGTCAAATCAAATTTCAGACTTTTATATGTCGCAGCTTAATTTCCTTGTCAAATCCAGTTTCTCCATCGGGTGCAATCTCCACCATCATAGCTGGAGCCCCCAGACCCTACGCTGTTCGCTCATTTCACACAGTTGAATTTCTCGAGCATTAGCATGCAATGCAAGGTAGTTTTCTCTCTCATCCATCGAGCACGCGTCGTGCGATGAATGGAATTTCTCGTTTTCTTCCAAATCCACTTACTGCCCCAATGTGCCTTCGATATACCACCAGTTTGGAGTGTGGGACCCGCCTGTTGCCTTAGTGCTTTCCCTATGGTTTCTCGGCTTCCCATGTGACCGAGTGCTCGAGGCTTCTCCTTCTCGAGGGGTTTTTCCCAGTGATGCACAATTAATCAAATATGGCCTCCGTTTCCTAATCCGGGCTTCCTAACTACCAATTTTGCCTACTGCGCGGTCTCCATGGGCCTCGGTCAGCATGCTTTGACTGAGGTCCTCGTCGTTCCTTGCTGGATGCAAATTGCTACTATCCAGAGGTCTCCTTGATAGCTCTTTGTTCATAAATTTGAAGTCTGTCCAATTTGATACAGTCATGGCACTTGATAATTTTTCATGGATCCAATTCGAATCAACACAGAACTGGCCAAGTGTTGCAGTGTCACAAGACTCTTTAGTTCTTAACCACATACTCATTCAAAAGCCAGAACTCAATAGAGGGCAGAAATTATTGACAAAACCCAAAAATAGCATGGTATTAAGAAAAAAACAAACAAAGTGAAGCAAACATAGTAAGTGAAAGGAAAACAAGAAATCAAAGCTAGTAAGCAAACAAACTAAACCAAGTCAACAAACTAAACCAAGTCAGAAAACAAACAAACATGCAAACCAGAAAGCAAATACAAGTGAGAAAGAAAACACTACTCCTACTCTTACGCTAAATGGTCAGGGTTATGTGAAATCAAATTTCCAGTGAAGCCACCGTAGGCATACCCTTCCTACAACCACAAAGATACAAGTGATTAAAATAAATAAAAAACAGTGTGCAACAAAGAATGCAAAAACTTGACAAATTTTCATATGAGAAAGAAGGTCTCTCCTCTGGGCAGAAATATGTGTCACAACCACCCAACACACATGTTTACCACTTCGGTGACTACCATTTTTCAACAAACCTCAGAGGCCTCTTGTGAGTGTATGTTCTTCTACGCTAAGTTTCTTAGCGAGTGTGAGGAAGGACTAAATCTTGTTACTTGCAGCACGACTGGCCAATTAAGATTGTTCCATCCATTCAGTGATTGGATCAAAAAATTCATGGTGGTTGTTTTGAAAGACTCGTGATATTTGAAAAGATGTATTCCTATTTTGAGAGAGGGGATCGCGATGAGAATCTGGTATAGATAGATAAATATGATCATTCTCTTTGTTCATGCCAAGACATTGAGGGCCTACCATAGCCATTAGTGCAGGCTGAAGTGCCTCACCTATTTAACATAAGTCTAAGGATAAATATGTTATACAGTGAAGGTAAGAGTGCGTGAAGTGACTTTGATTGGATGTATTGTTGGGAAAATTATAAACTACATGAAAGCCACCCAAGATAGAAGAAAAATCAGACCAATGGGATGAGATTCTAGATTCCCATTTTGACATGAACAAAGAAAATTTTTGAAAAATCTTGTGAATGATTTGAATGAGGGAACCAAGTTCATTACATGTTAGATATGACAGAACACCCACCTACAACTGGTGAAAAATTTCTCAAGCATCATGATCATCACAAAAATGTAGAAAGGATGCCAACAATGTGAATGTGTGAAGCTAGTTGGGGTATGGTGAAATGAGAGTAACTTGATTTGTGTGATAGGTTCTATGCTCCTCATCATACAGGGATATTGCTGGTGTGATGAGTGATCAGATTTGAAGTGCAAAATTTGCAAGAAGACCAAGGAACTGATCACAAGAGAGAACACCCGATAAGTATGATTCTGGATAAAGATAGTCTTCGAGATGATCAACTTCATTGTTCCATGATTGCATGAGGGATGGACAGTCCCAATACCAATGGGATGTAATAGAAGTGCATGAAAAAGAACATGCTATAATAGACTCATGGATTCAGTGATTAGTGAAAAATTGAAATTTCGAAATATCACACCCAGAAAAGTAAATATTCTTTA
Organism: Pinus taeda; assembly: GCA_000404065.3. Lineage (NCBI taxonomy): Eukaryota > Viridiplantae > Streptophyta > Pinopsida > Pinales > Pinaceae > Pinus > Pinus taeda. The sequence continues at coordinate 45,470 of APFE030654036.1, forward strand.
CATGAGGATCCACATAGAGTGCAACCATGCAAATAGGCAGTTGTGCGTGAGAAATGAGATATGATTTTGTTTGAGGGGCTTACCATAGTCACGAAGTCCTGACATAACCATCAACAGTCGTTGAAGTGCCTCGACTCCCTGGCACATCCTGAAACTTTCTAGAATTGAAAATTTGCATTTTGAGATTTGAAGCAGATCATGCATGGCTTGAGGATGGTTGTTGTTGCTGATTTAAAAACTACTCTTAGGATAACGTCCATATTTTTCACAAAATTTATCGAATTTGTCTTCTTCAGCAAGCTAACTTGAGGATTTTTCTTCATGCAACACACAAGATGATGATGAGTGGGAAGAGTCATGTGCATTGAGACTGTTTTCATCATGGACAACCTCACTGCTTGTGTCGATTGAGGAGATAATTCATCAGATTAAGAAGCAAGAGAACAGGGGGTATCTCCATCACATGTATATGCATTTTGAATGGTGGGACACATGGAAAGTGAGGAGAAAAGGAAGTTTTGATATGGACATCTAGTTTGATCGGTGCGCATCCCAGATCTGAGTTAGATTGTACATGAGAGAACAACAGATCACATGATGTGCTTGGGTGTTCATCACAACATATGGAAGCATGGGAGTGATGACAACCCAAGACTAGAGGTTGATCAAAAGAATTTATTTTTCATGATGTTTCACCAAGGTTCACGGATTGAAAATTAATCAAGAATAGAAGCTCGATTTCTTGATGTGAACCATATTGAAACATGGAAGAGGAATTGATTATGTCTTCACCTTCTTGCTCCTCCACCTGAATAATGATACTTCCTTGCACATGACCACAACTTGAGCCAACAACTTGAGAATTAAGAGAATGTGCACAACTAGCTTGTGAAGCAGATTAATCAAGGGAGCCATGATACACGGAGTCATTGCTTGTAAATGGTGGAGGATATCAAAGACATAGATTAGACTCTAGACTTGGGTTATGAATGGTGATGTGATCTTGAAGAGCGGAGGAATGAGTCTTCACCATAGGCCTACTGAGCCATTCTTGAATTTCCCTTATTAGAGCCGAAGATGGCTGAGAAGATGAGTTGAAAACATGCAATGCAGATTTCTTAGCTTTGTGGTTGCTACGAGGGGGTACCCTCTTCAAGACCAAAAAGGGAGGAGGACAAGGAACAAACAGGGTGTTGGGCTCATCCTCTACAAAATGATGGGTCTCACGATCCACAAGAGTCGAGGAAAGAGGAAAATCAGAAGGTTCACCATTTCAGGAGACATGAACCAAGTGTTTCACCTATTGGCTCATGAAGTCAAGGTCCACAAACCATTCAGGAATTTCATGACATAGGTGAAGGAAGTGGGTAGAAAAGTCCTGAACCAATTCACCAGTCTTCATTCTTAAATGAGAGATTATTTCACAGACATCTTGGTCGTTACACTTATCGAAGGCTTGATGAAGCTCCATGAGGAGAGTGAGATGGGAATGAACAAAAGCATGTGACAAGGTATGACACAACCGATTAGCACGACCTTCAAGGGTGAGGAAGAAAAGTACACAAACAAGCTCATCACTATTGTTTTCATGAGATTCACATAAATGAATAAAACAAAAAATGTACTCGGTTACGGACATTTTGTCCTCACCATCAAGCGTTAACAAGGATAAGAGAACAAGAAGCTCATCGTGGATTGACAGTTGATAAAGGGAGAAATGAGAGAAACACCCTGAGAGCATGAATTGTATATGATCCATTTGGTAAGAGATTCAAACAAGATGTAATGGGCTTAACTTGTTGTATGGCCCTCCTTCTAGCACCAAAATGTTCACATGTTGGACTTGCCAACATTCAGGGGATCTCCCCGACATGAAGTCCTAACTAGACCTCACACCATTTGGTCTAGGAGTCTCATATGGTACTATTATCGCCTAAATCTACCTCAGGTTGAGAAAGGTAGGATCTAGGGTAACATCCAACCGAGATTAACCTCGTAGCTAGCCTTACCAGGTCGGGAGATGGCTCTCTCCTGTCAATCTCAGCAAAGATGATCAATGAGGCTTGAGATGAATTATGTGAATACTAATTTTAGGCTAGGTATGTGTGCAAAGGAATTTGATTGAATTTGATGAATTTTTGTTGGCTCAAACGGAAAGGCAGATTTTGGGTTTGGGGAATGAGGCTCAGTTTTGCAGAGATCTCAATGGGGCAAGGTAGGCAAATTATTTGATATTTCAAATTGAATGAAATGGAGAGATTTAGACAGATGAGGAGTTGAAGAGGGCAAGAAAACCTTAGGTATCCTCTTCAAATAGCTAAAGACATAAATAACTAAGCAAACCCTAGGTAGAGCACTACAATTTCAATGGATTCTACCTTTATCCTTGTTTGTTTTAGTTAAGATCAAACAAGAGAGAAAATGGTATACATAAAACACACGTGAACTTACATTTACAGAAGGAAACACAATATCAAAGCAATATGCCACATGAATCCCATAGAGTGCTATAAACCCTAGTTTATTCCTTAGCTAAAACTGTTGAAAAAATGTATACAATGAAGCTCCAAGCTTTCTCAAAAGTCCAACCTTTTCTAATGACTAAAAAATCACAAGATGTAGGAAACCAAAAACTCATCCTAGACTCTAGGGGTCGAGCTCATAATATTAGGAGCTATTCCAACAAAATCAAAACTGAGAACTAAAAAGTAGGCAGTGGAACATCTTGCCTCTAAAAACTAGGAAACTGATTAATTCAGTTGCAAACTACCTTTCATGGATAAATCTACCTCTATGAGTAAAAATTTAGCATAATTACATCAAAATCCATTAAGTCACATTAAATTACATCATGAGTTTGACAATTAAAAGGATAAAAGTCAAAATATCAAGAAACTATGCGAAAAACATAGTGTTTTGGCCAAAATGAGTGAAATTCCTCCAATGCGCCGCATTGATTTCCCTATGTGTAGCACCTTTGTGCAACTACTTTTGGAGGCCTTCCTGGTGTCCAAATTTGTTCCAAGTGTGCTTGTTGGAAAGGTTTGCCTCTCTACTTCTAGAACAAGTGGCATTTTTGAATCTGGCCTCCATTTGCCCCTCCAAACCTGAGTTCTCCCAACACTGCTTCGTGTGTGTCCAAAAAGCGGTAGAAATGTCATATTTTAAGGTGTTTTTGACCTTTTTGGGAGCTCAAAACCTATTAGAATTTCTTGGCCATTGGTGGGCATGCATATTTTTCCATTAGAAATCCAAAAATGTTAAGTTTTCCTCCAAAGGAGGTCCCCGTCAAAAGCGAGCACCAGGTGGTGCGGTGCATCGAGTAGAAAAACCTATTTTTTAAGCCAAAATTTCAAATTTGCAAAATGTGTCCCAAATTTCCTGAAATTTTGGCTGAGTGCCCTCCATTAAGTGCTATGTTGAGCCAAGGAAGCCTCAGCCAAGATCTAAAGTCTATCTTCCTCGATGCTTTCTTAAACTTGGCCTTCAAAATCTGGATTCTTACTTTGCACAACTTGTTTCTCGCCAAGTAGTGGTAGGCCATGTGCCTCAACATCTTTTTCTCTCTGTTGGCCTTCTCTAGCATTTTTTCCAAATGCATGTTTGTCACCTCGAGCCAAGATTCACAATCAGCTTGAATGTCCCTTTCAAGTGTTGTTAATTTGGTTTTCCTCCTCTTGGCAGCTTGCTAGGTTTTCTTTATGTTTTTGAGCTCCATGGATGAGTGGGACTGATGAGGGGAGGATTTGATGCTAGCAATAGGGTTTTGGGAAATGAAAGGGTTTAGGGAATAACATTTAGGGATTAGGGATAATTGATTAGGGTTTGGGATAGTGGGATTAAGGATTTAGGGTTGGTAGTTTAAGGATATGGGGAATATGGAAAGGGTAAATATAAATGAAAAGGGAGGGAGAAAATGAACTGAGGGAGTGAGGGAATGAGTGAGTGAGAATGATGGGAATATGATTTAGTAGCAAAAAAGCAATTTATAAACCCTATTCAATGTTTTTTCATCAAAAAGCAAGGAGCTAGGGTTTCAATATTTCCCTATTAAATCACCAAGAAGACTGAGACAAACTCATGCATTGAGCATATTGGAGTGTGAAATTACTTGGGCAATGAGGAATTTACAATTTTGGGAGCTTTGGAGGAAGATTTTAATTATTTCAAGCCTTGAAGTCCTGTGCGCCGCGCTGCCTTAATGCGTCGCGCCCATTATAAAAATACACTGCAAATCACTGCCCAATGCACCGCACTGGCTCAATGCACTACACCTCTTTAAATTTTACAAGGGTCCGCATATTTAACACATGGAAGGTGCAATGAGGTGCACTGGAAGATGCGGGACCGCAAGTAAGACAAAGAGAAAGTGCGGAGCACCAATTCTGTGCATAGCGCCTTTTTGAAGGAGAATTTTGGAGGCCTTCCTAGTGTCCAAATTGGGTGTACGATAGATTTTTGGAAAGCGTATTGAGTATACCTTCTAACCCAACTTTAATTTTTCAATTTGGAGTTCATTTGCCCTATCAAAAATCAAAGCTCTCAAGACTGGTCAAAATGTGCAAAATGAGGTTGCGTCAAGGCAGAGTGTTGTTGCAGTCAACTTGTGAAGGTCCACCTGAACTCCAAATTGAGCTCATGATAGCTCATTGGAAATTTATTTGTGTCTAGTTATCATTTGAATCATCACTCAAGTCATTTGACCAACCAAGCTAGGAGAAATCTTGATTTTCCCAAGGTCACTTCAGAGGTGCACCAATTCTCCTCAGGAAACTGTATTTTTGACATTTCTCTAACACCATGACACCTGTGTAAACAGTGAAGGAATTTTTTATTCCTTGGCCTATTATGGACAAAAACCTCTCTCAATTTTCTGAAATTCATCTTTAATTTCTCAGAAACATTATTGGAGTAAAACCTATCCCGATGTGTGGAACAGGGGATTTGTCGAAATGAAGTGAAATGAAGGGGATAAGGAGCTTCTAAATTCTTGAGAAAAATTTTGGAAGTAGGGAGTGATGTTAAGAAGTAGGGGAAAGTGGAATTTCAAATATTGAGTGAAGGGAAGGGGTCCAAAAGAGCAAAACACAGGCCTAGCCTAGAAAATTGTCAAGTTGTAGCAAGAAACTAGGGTTTGTGCGAAAATAAGGAATTTGAGGGATATCAGTGATGGGAAGTGTTTAATAAGGTAAATTAAGGATAGGAGAAGGTGAATGAACATTAGAATACAAGTTTTTCTGATGATTTGATCATCCAAGAGAAATTACCCTCAAGACCCTAGGAGAGGGAAATGAACTTTACCTAGGCGCAACTGAAGCATAAACAAGGTATAAAATGACCCAGTGGAACTTGACATGATGATGAAAACCCTATGAATGAGGGTACACTCAGCTGAATGGTGCCATGGACCAACATTTGGACAACTTTGAAAGGAGTGAAAGCAAACCCTAGACCTAATACCTAGTGGCCAAATTTTGTTTGAATACTCACTGAAATGACAAAATTTGACCTTAACACCTAAAATTCACTTTGTAAGGGCATGTTTGATCACTGGAGGAAGGCTGCAAGGAATAAAAATAATAGGTACGATGGCCTAGTTTCCATTATCTTAAAGATACGCCTTAGCTACTTCCTATCAACACGTGAGAGTGGTTTGCTTTGTATTCGAACAACGAGGTTCACATTCCTAGTGAGTGTTAGTGTTACTTGTGTCAAGGTTCTTTCACCACAAAGGGAGAGGGTGGATGTGAGTCTCTAGTTGAAAGGGAAGAATCGCAACTTTGTGAGAGACACATAAAACTAACAGGACATGCGCAACTTCTAGTAGAGTAGTCCACACGAATGTGGTAGTAAAAAACACACAGCGAGTGGATAGTACATACAACACCCAGCGGAGTAGTCCACTCGAGTGTGATGGTCATTATAAGAAGTTTATGGGAATGGTTTTTCTAGTGTCTGGTGAGGCAACCCACACATGCAAGACAATGTTAACAACTTATACAACACATTTTCATAAACATATGTCTTAGAACAACTGAAATAGTTCAAGTGTCTTAACACAAGTTAAAGCAACATGCATTACAAGTGTCGAAAGAATAGTCTTACAAACAATTACAATACATGTGTGAGAATGTGTTGGCCTGTTAACAGGCTTCTAAATTAAAAAAAAATTCTAAGACACATCGGTACACCATACATCACTAACCTCGAAGGAGAGGCATTAGAGCCACTGCTCACTGCTCAAAGAAAATATTATAGACTCTCAAGGCTATGTGGGAGGAGCCAAGGTGAAAAGTCTTTTGCATGTACAAATTAGGGGTATTTATAGCCAAGGGTAAAAATGGCCATTGTGACTATTTGACTTCCCTCATGATTGTTTCAATTTCATGACTTTTCAAGTATACATGACTCTTCATATTACATGTGGGTCTCTTGGACTTCTAGGTTACATTACATTGATTTACAATAGTATGGCCCACAACAACGATGTGGCCGACATGACTCATGACACGACTCCACACGACAATGCTGGTGTGTTCATGTTGTTGGTGTTTTCCATGTCGAGCTGTAGTGCTACTGAGTGATGGATGTGCTCTTGGTGTATCATAGCTTCACCTCTGCATGGCAAGTTGTGTGAAGTCTTCAATGTTCTTGGTGTTCACTTGATGTTGCATGTGTACGTCGCTCCTTCTCTTGTACTTTGCCATGCTTCATGTATTCGTCCGTTCACGAAAACATTTCTTCGCATTCATTGTCCGTTTGTGAAAAAAAATCCTCACATGCATTGTTCATTCATGAAAAAATATCCTCGTATGTGCTCTCCATGTTCATCCCATTCATCGTCACGTCATGCCTCATCCATGTACCTGTATCTGTAATCACTTATGATGAGACGACATCAAATCCATCAATATCCTAGTCTACCATGATGCATTATCTTTCACCTTTGGATGAAGGTGTCTGGGAGAGAGGTTAAGGCTCTTGAAATTGTGCAAGGTAGATTTCAAGCTGGGATACAGGCTCTGGGAACTACTGGTGAAAATTGCACAGAAGTCACTCAAAGACTGAGATGGACAATCTAGATCAGTAGTGACTATCCGCAGGATCTAAATCGGCTGGAAGGAAGATTTGCACATTTTTTTTATGGAAGCAGTGCAGGAAGCAAAGGGGCTTGGCAAAAAGAAATTTTGCAATTACTTTGGGGTGCTGGTATCAAGCTGTAGGAGGCTTGTCGAGAAAAAAATCACATTTTTTTCAGGGAACTAGCTGTGAGCTATAGGAGTGTCGCTGGAAAAAAGTGCACAATGCTGGGATGTTGGCCTGCTAAACATATCCACACAGTTTCTGAGTTGAGTGGTATGTTCAGCAGCTGGGTGACTGCTCATGAAAACTGTGCAATTTTTCCAGGCAAGCAGCAGGTCAGTTGTCGGGGTGACTGGCTAGAAAACCTGCACAATTTTTTGAGGGAGACAGTGACGAACATAAGGTGTTTGTTTGGCATGTCTATGAAATTTCATTAATCAATGGAATGGGCATGCTTTTCTGCTTTTACACAATTTTTTGGGGGAGTGCGTCTTGGGGTCACTGCCTGGTCAAACTCTTTGGCTGACCAACTGGAGGGTTGGATAATTTGCTTGTGGACAACGTATATTGAGATGGGTTGCTGAGAAACTTTTTCACTATTCTGGATGACATTCAGTCTGGTAGATTCTAGAGTTTCATAGTGTAGGCTTCCTGGGAGACAACCTAAAGATATGCGCAATTCTAGTTAGCAGTACATGTTCACTGGGGGATGAAATTGTGCATTGCATCTTAGTGAGGGTCTGACTATTAGAGGATGATCTGATCGTCAGAACTTTAGCAAAATGGCTAAGTGTGTGAGTGATTGAACTTGTGAATACATGAATTTTCGAACACAAACTCAACATGACTCGACAAAAAAATGCCTCAAACAATCAAGACAACTTATACCCAGTGTGACTAACCAACGGTGTGAGCAACAAGCGTGACACTTGTGATATATCGTTGAAAGGATGTGACGACGCTTACACGATAGTGCATACAACTATGTGTGTGAGTGTGAAGGATGTTTACATAGGGAATACAAATTTTACACATGAAGTGATACCTTGTGCATGGCCAGAACATGGATGCAAGTGTGACATTGTGACCAACATGCAAAAAGTTATCTATTGAATAGTCAAGTGAGGGGGGTGAAAAGACTCAATACAAGCTCATGGGATGAGCCCAAGCTCTTGCAAACATCAAGGAAAAACCCAAGGAATGCTCTGAAATTTGATGCAGATGAAAATTTTGGAGGGTCTTTCAGCTGCTACAATAGGACTTCAAGGAAGACTTAGAGGACCGACAGGTTTATATAAGTATCCAGCGATCAGGCTTATACAAGTTTGCATGTAGGTACCTTGCCTTCCCATGTGCAGACATTATAAGCTAGATTGTCTTATACACAAATCTAGAGACTATGATATTTATTAGTGTTAGTGAGATAGAACTCGCTACCTTCAGCATGGATAACTTTCATCAGATGTATCATTTAGCTCAGTCGGCAAGGTGCATGGACACACTTTTCTATGCCACCAACAACCAGGGTAACATAAGATATATAATCAAGTGCTAGGTGAAAGAGCAATAAAATTTTAGATAGACATCCAATCATGTTTACAACACAAAGTCTCTTAGGAAGTCTTACCAGTTCTTGATCATCTTTGCATGTTGAATATACGGTCAAGAGAGCACAAAGAGCTTTCTTGAAGGTTAGGTAGCCATATTGGACCAGTTGGTGAGTGAGTTAAGGACATTGAACAATCAAAATTGTTGGTTCATTAGTTGAAAATCCATGTGACTAATGCCAAGAATCTACCTAAGGATGAGCAAGTGAGATTCTACATGTCTGCATATTTACTGGATGCAATTTGTGCCCAACAACAGTTTCCTAGCATGAGCTAGACATGGATACCAAAAGAGTTTGTTGTCAACATTTATTGCAAGTTTCTTTCCCACTACAGCTACCGAGGAGTAATGGAAAGGTTGATTGACCATTTCATCATCCCATTATATAAGCTTATCTTTCAGCAGGATCCACCTTGCATATCCTGAGAAGCAATGGAGACAATACTTAACATTGCAGATGTGTATGCCTCACCTAGTGGCACCTTCATCATAGTGTTTGGTGAAGTGAAGCCTCCACATGTTCTACTAATATATGCCACAGACAATTTGGTCATGCAAGAGGTCTCATATCACCTCTCCATAGGGTTATCTATAGGACTGCACAGGAATAAGAAAGTACCATGGCCCACTCTTCCATTGCAAATCAGATTATACGAGATTAAGAGCTTGAAAGATACATATGTTGAAGCTAAGGATATATTGAAGTTCGAGTTTAGCACCAAAGACTTTAATCCATATGATCCCCTTGGAATTTGCAAGAACCATTGTGTGAAGGTGTACTATCCATGGATCCATGGGACATTTCACTAGCACGAGGAGGACGCTTGGAGGTATTGTTACAATGAATCCAAGCTCCAACAATAACAACAACAATAAGAAGCAAGCTAGCACAGGACAAGGGCAAGAGAAATATTGCCGAGAACCTAGAGGTAGAGTAAAGATACAATATGAGATCATATCTTATGATGGAGAAAGAATCTTTTCCAGTAGAGGCAAAGAGGAAGCAATAGATAAAGAGATCAGAGTGAAGGAAGAGAGAAAAGGAAAGGATCCAAGAAGCATAACTAAATTTCCAGGAAACAGAGAAAAATTTGAAGGGAGAGCAGGGGCTGAGAAGCAAATAAAGGGAAGAGAAGAAAAAATAGGAAGAAGAAGAAAGGCAAGGTGAAATGACAGAGAAAACAACACCCATACAAGTTGAGGAGTCAGAACAACCGACAACTAAAGAGGAGGATGAAAAAATGTGAGATCAGGAGCTTGCTCAATAGATTGAGAAATTGATGGCAATGACAAACATGGAGTTGGGGAAAGAGCCATAGAATGAAGACACAGACCTTATTCCGAGAACACCCAAGGTAACCTCCAATCTTCATGACCTCCAATGTCAAAACCTGTCCCGAGCGAGCAAGTAGAGGTGTTTCTCCTTGATGATGATCCAGTTATGGATCTATACCGAGTTTCAGAAGAAAATTGTACAAGCATGGAGGAAGAATTTTATGGATGATCACGCGTCACCTACATTCATGAAGGAAAGTTTGATAGTGTCAGATGTTAGAAAGAATCCAACATCCCTTGCCAATGCCACCTTGGACTATGGAGGAGCAACGAGATCAAATGTTAAGTTCTTGTTGGCAGAGAATGAACAAATGGAAAAGAACTTGCAGGCTTCCATGCAAGAGGTAGTACAAATCAGAGAGTAGAGCACAGTTTCCATAGTTTCAGAGATGAGGAAAGTGATACTCATTGAAGTATCAACACTTTAAAATACCATGCGGAATCTTTATGATGGTTTTGTTGCCATGAATAAATCATTTTTCGATGTGCATGGCTTACAATAGTGGAGAATTTTTTTTTTTCAAACTCTTAGGAACATACATGCTGCCATCACCCAGGTGCAAGAGTGGACAATGCGGTACAAAGGGGCCCTGCTTCACTTGCCAAAAATGATGAATCCACATGCAAAGGTGGAGAAAACAAATGTTCAAATGTTGATCAAGAAGTATGAGGAGCTCACCCCATTAGTTAGTAGCATACAAGACTCATATGCATTGTTGTACAAGATTTTGGATGTCAAGGTGAGAATGCACATGATCCTATCAATCGGTTCCCTCACCAAGGCTAGACCCAAGAACCAAGTCTGGCTAGAGATTAATAGCTACATGGAGAAGCTAAGGTGAGAGGTCACGAGGGATGACTTGGAGTTGAGCATACATAACATGAAGAAGAACATTGGAGGTCCTATCAAGGTGTTGAACCCCAAAATTGCTTATTTTTTACAACCCTTTCTCACTCTAATCCTTCCTTTTTGACCTTCGTAACTACAATTTGGGTATCAAATCATAAGGTGGAAAGCATAGGAGGTACATAATCATCTTATATTTCATAAATTTCATAAATTTCATTTGTCTTAATTATTTAACTCAATATCTACTTGAGCTACTGAATTACAACGATTTTGTAGCTGATGAATGTTTTTGTAGCTAAGTCCAAGCTTCGATAGGTTGTGGAGCCTTAGCCAAGAAACAGGGCACATGGGTAGGTTAAAATTAACTACAAAAAAAATTTGTTCCTATTTGCATAATTTGGATCAATAAAGAAGGCACTCTATCAATTCTATGAAAGGATAAGTCAACTATCATGAAAGGCTAATCAAGCGAGCGAGAAGTAGATTTTCCGCCTCATGATTTGCTGCATTGATATAAAATCATGAGCCAAATTATGATATCTTATCTCTTCATTTAATTATAGCCAATATCAATTAGCATAGGCCTAAAGCCCTAAAAACATTTATTGCATAAGGGTTTTATAAATATGCCTCTCGACATGGCCAAAATAGACTTGAATTTTATTTGTAAGAACTTTGTTTTGTTATATAAAAACTTTGTTTCTATTCCATTTTGTTGTGCCATCCTGATGTGTGGATAATTAACTTGTGAGAGCTTGATAGTTCTACCTACTTCTCATAAGAGGGCCCTCTCGAGATAGTAAGGTCCTCAGTTATTAATAGTTAGTATTTCAATTTATATTTCATATAGATTTCTGTGAATTCATTTGAGTAATTGAGTTTTGATTCTTAGATATAAGTTTGAGATTATTTATGCTAATCATTTTATTTTTCAGGTGAAGAGAGATTTCAAATGCACATGGATAGAGTACAATCTAACATAGTAGTAGGAGTATAAGCTTTACATTGTAGTGATTTTCAATTATAGAACTAATCCTTCTTTAAGTTAGAACAAACTCATTTGTAAGTGTGATTTTTTTGTAGAGAGTGATTTGATTTGAGTGCAATTGTGATTTACATTTAAGAAAGTGTGGTTTTCTGATTTTCATTCAAACAAGTGTGATTCATATTTAAGCAAGTGAGGTTTTGAGAGTAATTTACATTTAAGTAGTTATGGTTTTTAAGAGTGAATTTTCATATTCAAGCAAGTGTTATTTTAAGAGAAAGAGTGATTTAATTTAAAAGCAAGTGTGAGTGTGATCATTATTCAAGCAAGTAGATTTGATTTCATTTTTTATAAGTTACATAGCTATAGAAAAATATGTGCATCTCTATAACTCAGATTAACTTAGGAATTGAATGAGTGACAAAGACTCTTAGCACATACAATGCACATACACTTCATCAGTTTACTAGCCATGGTTGATAATTCATGTAAGTAATTTAACATCAATTAAATTACCAAAGCATTTGGTGCCATTACCGGGGAAGTGTATATAGGGATCCATATAGAGAGCTGGAGTTCTACCAGTGTGTCACCAATGTTGTAGCAGCTACAACCATGCTCCAAAATTTTGTGTATGCTTCGTTTTGGAGCCTCCCTTCTAAATCACAATAGCTCATCTCGCACTGATCCAAGTACTTGTTCTTTAATTAAGCATCATCCTTTGCATCATGGCTCTATTTTTCTCACTTTATTTAAATTCTAATCCATAAATCGATATCTTGAATTGTTTTTCATCCTATTCTGGTCTTGCCTTATAGAATGACGCAATCCTTGAGGGCAGCGAACCTTTCTCATGGGAATTGTGTAGTCCAAGCTAATAGTGTGCCTTCAGCTCCAAAATTGAACGGAACTAGTTGACAACCAGCCTTTAGTTGGGAATTTGTGTAGAGCATGAGAGGCAACCCAACATCACTCAGCCCAGAAATTGCACAGAAGCCTCTTACTCATAAGTTGCTCAGTGCATGAGATAGTGAGATGCCTAGTCCTTTCCAAAACCGCATAATCTCTCTGCAAAATCCATGGTAGCCTTTCATGAAAAAGTAAAAAATAAAAAAGTGAAAAACATCGCTAGAAAATATGGATCTATTTTTAGCAATCCAAAGGAGGCACTTGAGTTATTTTGTAAACTACTGCCAAGTGTCACTTTTTCCTTAACTTTTGGCCTTCGCATCATAAACCCCAAGTTGACCAAATTTATTTAATTGACACTACTAGAGCTAATTTTCACATTCGATATTCGAGCTCTAGGATTCCTAAGGAGATCAAGGAACCTTTGGTGTGATCATCGTCTCTTTTTCAGATAAGTTTTTCTTTTCTAGTATTTTTTCACGTTTTCTATCGCCTTTTTCTTGTTTAACTTGTGAGAGGGTTGTTTCACTTGTTTTGTTGAATGACTTCTAGAATTTTAACTTTCTTTAGCTTTTAGAAGTGTTGTTTCAATTTTTTTTCAATAAGAAAGCCCCCCCACTAACTATTGGGAATGTGAAATGCACAGTTCCAACATGAATCCAATCACATCAATGAACCAGAATTGCACAATCTTTCCTAGTGTTAGCTCGATTTGTTGCTTGGTCATGTATTGAAGTTGCTTTTGGTTTCAAGCTAACATTTTCATGCCATGAGTGTCCTATCTATCTCCAAGTACAACCATTGTTGAGGATTTCTCTAGTAGTTATAGTTAAGATGGCCTCCAAGAGAGCTTCATCAAAGGAAAATATCGAGAGTATTACTAGGGAAGAAATTGAGAAGATGTGAGTTAACTTACTAGTTTATGGAGAAACTAAAATATTCATTGAGAAGGGAATAAAGTTGACATGGCAATAAATAAAGGATTATTTTGTAGAGGACTTTTTGACGGTGCTAGACCTGCCAACATTCAGGAGATCTCCCCTGTATGAATTCCCAAATAGACCTCACACCATTTTGTGTAGGGTTACAATCTGGTAGGATGGCCCAGTTGCCATTATCTTAAAGATATGCCTTAGCTCTTGTTTGTTAGCACATGAGAGTGGTTTTATTTGTCTTCGAACAATGAGGTTCATGTGCCTAGTGAGTGCTAGTGTTACTTGTGTGAAGGTTCTTTCACTGCAGAGGGAGAGGGTGGATGTGAGTCTCCAGTTGAAAGGGAAGAGTCCCAACTCTGTCAAAGACAAACAACACAACAGGCCATGTTCAACTACCGATGGAGTAGTCCAAACAGATGTGATAGTCACAAACACATAATGAGTGGATAGTATGTACAACACCCAGCGGCATAGTCCACGCAAGTGCGAAAGTCGTTATAACAAGTTTATGGGAGTGGTTCTATCCAATGTCCAACGAGGCAATCCACATGGGAAAGATGCATTACAAGTGTCCAAAGAATAGTCTTACAAACAATTACAATACATGTGTGAAAACATGTTGTCATGTTAACAAGATTCTGAATTAAGCTAAAGTTCTAAGACACATCAGTACAACATACATCACTAACCTGGGAGGCGGGGCGTTGGAGCCACTACTTGCTCCACAAAGAAAATATTACAAAATCTCAAGGCTATGTGGGAGGAACCAAGGTGAAAACTCTTTTGCATGTACAAATGAGGGGTATTTATAGCCAAGGGTAAAACTGGCCCTTGTGATAATTCAAATTCCCTCATGACTGTTTAAATTTCATGACTTTTCAACTTTACATGACTCTTCATATTACATGTGGGTCACTTGGACTTACAAGTTACATTACATTGATTTACAACAGTATGGCCCACAGTAGTGATGTGCCCAACATGACTCATGTCACAACTCAACATGATAATGTTGGTATGCTCATGCAGTTAATGGTGTCCATGTCAAGCTACAATACTATTGAGTGATGGATTGATCCAGGTGGATGTTGGTGGCCACCCACCTATCCCACATAGACCCCCACAATTTTCTCTTTCATTTTTCAGTTTCCTTAATTGTAGCACAATTTACTATTTTTAGCAGTTTTTTTTGGGTCCTGAACTTCCAGAGCAGTTTTGATGTAAAAATGAGGGGTATTTATAGCCAAGGGTAAAAATGGCCCTTGTGACTATTCGACTTCCCTCATTACTATTTGACTTTCATGACTTTTCAACTTTACATGGCTCTTCATATTACATGTGGGTCTCTTGGACTTCCACATTACATTACATTAATTTACAATAGTATGGCCCATAGTAGTGATTTGTCTGACATGACTCATGTCACGAATCGACACGACAATGTTGGTATGCTCATGCTATTGTTGGTGTCCATGTCAAGTTACAATACTACTGAGTGATGTATGTGATCTTGGTGTATCATAGCTTCACTTCTGCATGGCAAGGTGTGCAGAGTCTTTGATGTTCTTGGTGTTCGCTTGATGTTGCATGTGTACATCACTACTTCACTTTTACTTTGGCATGCTTCATGTGTTTATTCGTTTGCAAAAAAAATCTCCTCACATGAATTGTATGTTCGCAAAAAAAATCTCATCACATGCATTGTCCGTTAGTGAAAAATCTCCTCACATGCGCTCTCCATGTTCATCTCGTTCATCATCACATCATGCCTCATCCATGTACCTGTATCTGTAATCACTCATGACAAGACGAAATCAAATACATAAATCTCATATTCTACCATAAAGTCTTATCTTTCACCTTCGGATGCAAGTAACTGGGAGAGAGGACAAGGCTCACGAAACTATGCAAGGAAGATTTCAAGCTGGGATGTGAGCTCTAGGCACTGCAAGTTAAAATTGCACAGAAGTCACTGGGAAACTGAGATGGACAATCTGGATTAGTAGTGACTGTCTACGGGATCTGGCTCAGCTGGTGGGTAGATCTACATAATTTTTTAAGGGAAGCAGTGCAGGAAGCAGAGAAGCTTGGTAACAAAAACTACGCAATTCCTCCATAGAGCTGGCAGTAGGTTGCATGAGGATTTTTGGGAAAAAATACACATTTTTTTCAGGGAGATGGCAGTGAGCTACATGAGTACTACTGGAAAAACTGCAAAATTTTTGGGAGGTTGGTCTGCTAAACATCCCTGCATAGTTTCTGAGCTTAGAGGGATGTTGGGCAGCTGGATGACTTCTCGTGAAAACTACACAGTTTCCAAGCTAGCAACAGGTCGACTGTCTGGGTGACTGACTGGAAAAGCTTCACAATGTTTTGAGGGAGATAGTGACAGACACAAGGTATCTTTCTGACATGTCTGTGCAATTTCTTTAGTCTACAGAATGAGTATTCTTTGTAGATTTTGTGCAATTTTTTGGGGGAGTGAGTCCCGGGGTCACTGCCCGGTCAAACTCTCTGGTTGACCAGCTGGAAGTTGATTCGCTTGTAGACAGTGCAGATTGAGATGGCTTGCTAAGAAACTTCTATGTTGTTTTGGATGACATTCGTTCTGGTCGATTTTAGGATTGTTAGTGCAGGCTGCCTGGGAGATAGCCTCAAGCTCTACATAATTCTGGGTAGCAGTACATGTTCACTGAGGGATGAAACTGTGAAATGTAGCTCAATGAGGGTTCGACTATTGGAGGGTGATCCAGCCATCAAAACTTTAGTAAAATGGCTAAATGTGTGAGCGTGTGAACTTGTGTATACGTGAATTTGTGAACAACACATGCTCAACATGACTCGACGACAAGACGCCTCAAACCATCAACACAACATATACTCAATGTGACTAACTGACAATGTGAGCGACAAGCACAACACCTATGATAAATCATTGAACGATCATGATGAACCTTGCATGAAAGCACATATATCTTCGTGTGTGAGTGCGATGAATATTTACATAGTGAATACAACTTGTACACATGAAGCGGGACCTTGTGCATGGCCAAAACATGGCTTCAAGCGTGACATTGTGACCAACATGCAAAAATTTGTCTGTTGAATGTTCAAGCGAGGAGGGTGGAAATACTCAACATGAGCTCATGGGATGAGCCTGAGTGCTTGCAAACATCAAGGAGAAACCCAAGGAAGGCTATGAAATTGGATGCAAGCCAAAATTTTGAAGGGTGTTGCGGCCACTACAACACTTGGTGATAAACTAGTTTAATTCTAGCTTCTCTATTTGGTTCATTGAAAACACAGGGCCTTGGTCTTTCATGGAGTATTGAATCATTGTGCGGGTTACTTTGGCTTCCCCACTTACCGCATGGAAAAACATGGCTCACCTTTCGCTAACTCAGTCAAACACAACAACAAGTTTCAACTTGATCACAATGTTTCGAAATCGGGAAGGGTAGTTTGGCTCACGAGTTAAAAAAATTTAGAGTATAAGGTTTCATCTCTGGTGTTTCTCCACTTCCACTAGGCCTGGATGGTACCTCGACAGAGTCATGCAAGAACACATGCATTTCTCCACTACTAGTGATCCTAGTCAGTACCCGAGTGGAGTTGCATGCTTCACCTCTCTGCACAGGAAGCCTTTCTCTTCTTTCGTCTTTGTATTTTTTTTAAACATGATTGTGCATAGGCACTTATTTATTTTTAGGGCGGAAGAGGTA
Source organism: Pinus taeda (assembly GCA_000404065.3). Classification (NCBI taxonomy): domain Eukaryota; kingdom Viridiplantae; phylum Streptophyta; class Pinopsida; order Pinales; family Pinaceae; genus Pinus; species Pinus taeda. Next base: position 62,897 of record APFE030654036.1, read on the forward strand.
TCCCAAATTATTGATAGCGGGAGAGGTTGTTCCTTCAGAGAAGCATGTAAGACCTCTAGCATATATTTGCTCGTTTATATTTTTCCCTTCTCTATTTCTACTAGTTGGATGAGCTTGAACACATAGAGCAAAAGGTTGAGTACAGGAATGGGGTTTCCTAGTGTGGACATAGGTTCATCGTTGGAACCAATCTTCCCTTGTAGTCGACTCATATTTTTAGTCAATACTTCATCATCCGAAGGTTATAACCAAGCACAAAGAAGACGGACATAGGACTAGCCAAGTTTTGCAGTGTCACAAGACTCTTTAGATCTCAGCCACATACTCATTCAAAATCCAAAACTCAATAGAGGGAAAAACTTATTGAAAAAACCAAAAAATAGCATGGTATTAAGAAAAAAAAACAAAGTGAAGCAAGCATAGTAAGTGAAAGGACAACATGCAAGCAAGCAAACAATCTAAACCAAGTAAGCAAGAAAAAAAACATGCAAACATGAAAGCAAAGACAAGCGAGAAAGAAAACACTACTCCTACTCTTATGCTAAATGGTCAAGGTTACGTGAAATGAAATTTCCAATGAAGCCACCATAGGCATACCTGAACTGCAACCACAAATATAAAAGTGATTAAAACAAATAAAAAATAGTGTGCAACACGAAATACAAAAACTTGACAAACTTGCACATGAGAAAGAAGGTCTCGCCTCTGGGCGGAAAGATGTGTCACAACCACCCAACACACATGCTTACCTCTTCAGTAACTACCATTTTTCAACAAACCTCGGAGGCCTCTTGTGAGTGTATGTTCTTCTACACTGAGTTTCTTAGCGAGTGTGAGGAAGGACTAAAGCTTGTTACCTACAACACGACTTGCCAAGTAAGATTGTTCCGCCGTTCAAAAATTGGACCAAAAAATTCATGGTGGTTGTTTTGAAAGACTTATGATATTTGAAAATATGGATTTTTGATTCGAGAGAGGGGATCACGATTAGAATCTAGTACAGATAGATAGATCTTATCATTCTCGCTGGTTATGCTAAGACAGTGAGGTCCTGCCATAGCCATCAGCGCAAACTAAAGCGCCTCACCTAATTAACATAAGTCTGAGGAGAAAGATGTTACACGGTGAAGATCATAGTGCATGTAGTGATTTTCATTGGATGTATTATTGGGAAAATGATAAACTACTTGACAAGCACCCAAGATAGAAGAAAAATCAAACCAGTTGGTCGAGATTCTAGATTCCCATTTTGACATGAACAAAGAAAAAGTTTGAGCAATCTTGTGAATGCTCTGAGTGAGGGAACCAAGTTCATTGTGTGCTAGATATGAAAGAAAACCCACCTACAACTGGTGAAAAATTACGTAGGTCACAGAAATGTAGAAAGGATGCTAATAATGTGAATGTGTGAAGCCAGTTGGGGTGTGATGATATGAAAGTAACTTGATTTTGGTGATAGGTTGTGTGCTCCTCATCACACAAGGAGATTGTTGGTGTGATGAGCAAGCAGATTTGATGTGCAAAATTCACAAGAAGACCAAGGAACTAATCACGAGAGAGAAAACCTGATAAGCATGATTTTGGAAAAAGATAGTCTTTGAGATGATCAACTTCATTGTTCCATGATTGCATGAGTGATGGACACTCCCAATCCCAATGGGATGTAAGAGAAGTGCATGAATATGAACATGTTGTAACAAACTCAAGGATTTAGTCATTAGTGAAAATTTTAAATTTCATAATATCAAACCCAAAATAATAAATATTCTTTACAGGGGGATCCACATTGAGTGTAACCATGAAAATAGATGGATTGTGTGTGAGAAACGAGATCTAATTTGGTTTGAGGGGATTACCAAAGTCACGAAGTCCTGACATAACCATCAATAGATGTTGAAGTGCCTCGACTCCCTGGCACATCTTGAGACTTTCCAGAATTAAAAAATTGCATTTTGAGATTTGAACCAGATAATGCTTGGCTTGAGGATGGTTGTTGTTGCTGATTTCAAAACTACTCTTAGGATAACATCCATCTCTGTCACAGGATTTATCAAAATTTTCAGCTTTAGCAAGCTGACTTGAGGAGTTGTCTTCATGCAACACACAATATGGTGACGAGCAGGAAGAGTCTTTTGCATTGATATTATTTTCATCATGGATAACCTCAATGCCTTGTGTCGATTGAGGAGATAACTCATCAGATGAATAAGCAAGAGAACAGGGGGTATCTCCATCACATGCAGATGCGTTGTGAATGGTAGGACACATGGGAAAGTGAGGTGCAAAAGAAGTTTTGATATGGATGTCTACTTTGACCGATGCACATTCCAAATATAAGTTAGAGTGTACATGAGAGAACAACAAATTGGATGATGTGCTTGGGTGTTCATCACAACATATGGAAGCATGGGAGTGATGGCAGCCCAAGACTGGAGGTTGATCAAAAGAATTAATTATGCATGATGTTTCACCAAGATTCATGGATTGAGAATTAATCAAGAATGGAAGCTTGATGTCTTGATGTGAACCATATTGAGAAAAGGAAGAGGAATTGATCGTTTCTTCACCTTCCTACTCCTCTTCCTGTATAATGAGACTGCCTTGCAAATGACCACAACTTGAGCTAGAAGATTGAGAATCAAGAGAATGTGCATAGCTAACTTGTGAAGCGGATTGATCAAGAGAGCCATGGTACAAGGAGTCATGGGTTGTAAATGGTGGAGGATAGCAGAGACATAGATTAGACTTGAGACTTGGGTTATGAATGGTGATGTGTTCTTGCGGAGTGGAGGAATGAGTCTTCGCCATAGGCCTACTAAGCCATTTTGGAATTTCCTCTGTTGTAGTGAGAGATGACTGAGAACATGAGTTAGGAATATGCTACACAAATTTCTCATCTTTATAGCTAGTGACAAGGCATACCCTCTTTGAGACCGAAAAGGGAGGAGGACAAGGAACAAAAGGGGTGTTGGGCTCATCCTCTGAAAAATGAGGGGTCTCATGATCTATAAGACTTGAGGAAAGAGGAAAATCAAAAGGTTCACTGTTTTAGGAGACATGAAACAAGTGTTTCAACTCTTGTCTCATGAAGTCAAGGTCCACAAACCATTCAAGAATTTCGTGATAGAGGTGAAGGAAGTGAGTAGCAAAGTCCTAAACCAATTCACCAGGCTTCATTATTAAATAAGAGATTCTTTCATAGACAGCTTGGTGGTTACACTTATCGAAGGCTTGATGGATCTCCTTGAGGAGAGTGAGAAGGGAATGAATAGAAGTAGGTGTTAGGGTATGACACCACCAATTAGCACGACCTTTAAGGGTGAGGAAGAAATGTACACAAACAAACTCATCACTACCGATTTCATGAGATTCACCAAAATGAAGAAAATAAAAATTGTGCTCGGTAATGGAAGTTTTGGCCTCACCATCAAACTTTAACAAGGACAAGTGATCAAGAAGCTCATCGTGGATTGACAATTGATCAAGGGAGAAATGATAGAAATAGCCAGGAGCAAAAATTGTATATGATCCATTTGGTAAGAGATTCAAACTAGATGTAATGGGCTTAACTTGTCATCTGGCCCTCCTTCTAGCGCCAAAATGTTCATGTTGTTTGACCCACCAACATTTAGGGGATCTCTCTAGTATGAAGTCCCAACTAGACCTCACACTGTTTGGTACAGGAGTCCCATCTGGTACGATGGCTTGGTTTCCATTATCTTAAAGATATGCCTTAGCTCCTGCTTGTCATCACATGAGAGTGGTTTGCTTTTTCTTCGAACAATGAGGTTCGTGTGCCTGGTGAGTGCTAGTGTTACATGTGTCAAGTTTCTTTCACCGCAAAGGGAGAGGGTGGATGTGAGTCTCCAGTTGAAAGGGAAGAATACAAACTTTTTCAGAGACACATAACACAACAACAAATGTGCATCTTCTAGCGAAGTAGTCCACACTGATGCGGTAGTCACAAAGAAACAAATAAGCGGATAGTATGTACAACACCTAGTGGAGTAGTCCATGCGAGTGCGGCGGTTGTTATAACAATTTTATGGGAATGGTTTTGTTTAGTGTCTGGCGAGGTAGCCCATAGAGGAAAGACAATGTTAACAACTTATACAACACATTTTCATAAACATATGAATTAGAATAACCAAAATAGTTCAACTTTCTTAACACAAGTTAAAGAAACATGCATTACAAGTGTCCAACGAATAGTGTTACAAAAAATTACAATACATGTGCGAAAACTTGTTCTCCTATTAACGGGCTTCTGAATTAAGTGAAATTTCTAAGACACATTGATACACCATACATGACTAACCCCGAAGGCGGGGCATTGGAGTAACTTCTCACTCCTTAAAGAAAAGATTACAAACTCTCAAGGCTATGTGGAAGGAGCCAAGTTGAAAAGTATTTTAAATGTAAAAATGAGGGGTATTTATAGCCAAGGGTAAAAATGGCCCTTGTGACTATTCGACTTCCCTCATGATTGTTTGAATTTCATGACTTTTCTTTACATGACTCTTTACATTACATGTGGGTCTCTTGGACTTCCGGGTTACATTACATTGATTTACAACAATATGGCCCACAATAGTGATGTGGCTGACATGAACCATGACACGACTTGACACAACAGTGTTGGTATGTTCATGTTGCTGGTGGTTTTCATGTCAAGCTGCAATGTTGCTAAGTGATGGATGTGCTCTTGGTGTATCATAGCTTCACCTCCACATGGCAAGTTGTTTGGAGTCTTCGATGTTCTTGGTGTTCACTTGATGCTGCATGTGTACATCGCTCCTTTTCTTTTACTTTGGCATGCTTCATGTGTTCATCCATTCGCAAAAACATTTCCTCACATGCATTGTCCATTTGAAAAAACATCTCTTCGCATGCATTTTTTATTCACAAAAAAATAACCTTGCATGTGCTCTCCATGCTCATCCTATTCGTCTCCGCGTCATGGCTCATCCATGTACCTATATCTGTAATCACTCATGGAGAGACAACATCAAATCCATAAATATCCTAGTCTACCATGATGAATTATCTTTAACCTTCAGATGCAAGTGATCAGGAGAGAAGACAAGGCTCTTGAAATAGAACAAGGTAAATTTCAAGTCGGGATGTGGGCTTTGGGCACTACCAGTGAAAATTTCACAGAAGTCACTTAGAGACTCAGATGGACAATTCGAATCAGGAGTGACTATCCACATGATCTAGATCAACTGGTGGGTAGATTTGCACAATTTGTTGAGGGAAACAATGTAGGAAGTAGAGGAGCTTGGCAGAAAAAGCTGTGCAATTCCTCAAGGAATTTGGTAGCAAGTTGCAAGAGGCTTTCTGGGAAAAAACTCACATTTTTTCAAGGAGTTGGCAGGGGGATGCAAGAGTGCTTCTGGAGAAAAAATGCACAATTTCTGGGAGGCTGGCCTATTGAACATCCCTACACAGTTTCTAAGCTGAGTGGTATGTTGAGCAGCTGCTTGACTACTCATGAAAACTGTGTAGTTTTCTGGGCGAGCAGTAGGTCGGTTGTTTGGGCGACTGGCTGGAAAACCTGCACAATTGTTTGAGGGAGATAGTGATGGAAATAGGGTGTTGGTTCAGCATGTTTTCAAAATTTCTTGAATCAACGAAATAGTCATGCTTTGTAGCTTTTGTGCAATTTTTTAGGGAAGTACGTCTCGGGGTCACTGCCTAGTCAAACTCTCTGGTTGACTAGCTAGAGGGTTAGATGATTCGCTTGTGGACAATGCATATTGAGATGGCTTGCTGAGAAACGTTTACATTGTTCTGGACAACAGTTGGTCCGGACAATTCCAAGGTTGTGCAATGCAGGCTTCTTGGGAGACAATCTCAAGCTATGCGCAATTCTGCATAGCAGTACATGTTCACTGAGGGTTGAAATTGTGCAATGCAGCTTCGTGATGGTCCAACTATTGGAGGGTGAGTCGATCATCAGAACTTCAACAAAGTGGCTAAGTTTGTGAGCGAGTAAACTTGTGAATACGTAACTTTTCAAACACACACTCAACGTGACTTGATGACAAGACAAGTCAAACCATCAAGACAACATATACTCAGTGTGACTAACCAATGGTGTGAGCGACAAGCATGACACTTGTGATATATCATTGAACGACTGTGAAGACACTTGCGCAAGAGTGCATACAACTTTGTGTGTGAGTGCAAAGGATGTTTACATAGTGAATACAACTTTTACACATGAAGCAAAACCTTGTTCATGGCCATAACATGGTTGCAAGAGTGACACTGTGGCCAACATGAAAAAAGTTTTTCGTTGAATGGTCAAGTGAGGAGGGTGCAAAGGCTCAACACAAGCTATGAGATGAACCTTCGTTCTTTCAAACATCAAGGAAAAACCCAAGGAAGGCTCTGAAATTCAATGTAGGCCAAAATATTGGAGCGTCTTGTAGTCGCTACAATAGGACTTCAAGGAAGACTTAGAGGGATGACAAGTTTATATAAGTATCCAACGGTCATGCTTATACAAGTTTGCATGCAGTTACCCTACCTTCTCATTTGCAGACATTATCAGCTAGATAGTCTTACACATAAATCCAGAGACTATGATGTTAAGTTGTTCTAGTGGTATAGAGCTTGCCACCTTCAGGGAGAGAACTTTCATCAGATGTATCATTTACCTCAGCCGGCAAGGTGCATGGACACACTTTTCTATGCCACCAACAATGAGGTGAACACAAGAGATATAGTCAAGCGCTAGGTGAAAGAGCCATCAAAGTTCAGATAGACATCAAATCATGTTTACAACACAAAGTCTCTTAGGAAATCCTACCAGTTCTCGATCATCTTTTCATGTTGAATATATGGTCAAGAGAGAACAAAGACCTTTCTTGAAGGTTAGGTAGTTGTATTGGACCAGTTGGTGAGTGAGTTAAGGACATTGAACAGTCAAAATTATTGGTTCATTAGTAGAAAATCCATGTGACTGATGCCCGAAATCTACCCAAGGATGAGTAAGCGATATTCTACATGTCTGCATACTTACTGGATGCAATCCGTGCCCAATAGCAATTTCTTGGCATGAGTTGGACATGGACACCAAAAGATATTATCGTCAACATTTATTGCAAGTTTCTTTTCCACTACATCTACTAAGGAGTAATGGAAAGGTTGACTGACCATTTCATCATCCCACTATATAAGCTTATCTTTCAGCAGATCCACCTTGCATGTCCCAAGAAGCAATGGAGGCGATACTTAACATTGCAAATATGTATGCCTCACCTGGTGGCACCTTCATCATAGTGTTTGGTGGAGTGAATCCTTTGCATGTTCTACTAAGGTATGCCGCAGACAATTTTGTCATGAAAGAGGTCTCATATCACCTCTCCACAGGGTTATCTGTAGGAATGCGTAGGAATAAGAAAGTACCATGGACCGCTCTTCCATTGCAGATCAGATTATACAAGACTAAGAGCTTAAAAGATACAGATGTTGAAGCTAAGGATATATTGAAGTTCAATTTTGGCACCAAAGGCTTTAATCCATATGATCCCCATGGAATTTTCAAGAACCATTGTGTGAAGGTGTACTATCCATGTATCCATGAGACATTTCACTAGCACAAGGAGGACCCTTGGAGGTACTGTTATAGCGAATCCAAGCTCCAACAATAACAACAACAATAAGAAGAAAGCTAGCATAGGAAAATGGCGAGAGAAATATTACCGAGAACCTAGAGGCAGAGTAAAGCTACAATATGAGATCATATCTTATGATGGAGAAAGAATCTTTTCCAATGGAGGCGAAGAGGAAGCAATAGATAAAGAGATCAGAGTGAAGGAAGAGAGAAAAGAAAAGGATCCAGGAAATAGAGAAGAATTTGAAGGGAGAGCAAGGGATGAGAAGGAGATAAAGAGAAGAGAAGAAAAAATGGAAGAAGAAGAAAGGAAAGGTGCAATGACAGAGAAAACAACACCTATACAGGTCGAGGAGTCATAACAACAAGTATTTAAAGAAGAGCGTGAACAAATGCAAGGTCAAGAGCTTGCTCAATAGATTGAGAAACAGATGGAAGTGACATACATGGAGTTACAGAAAGAGCCATAGAATGAAGACACTGACCTTTTTTGAGAGAACCCAAGGTCACCTCTCAGTCTCCACCAACTCCAATGTCAGAACCAGTCTAGAACAATAAATTAGAGGTTTTTCCCCTTGATGATGATCCAATTATGGATGATTAACTATAATTTATTTTTGTCGACGGGAGGTGGTGGGAGTAAAATGCAAGGTGATAAACTAGGGTTTCAGATAAGTTTTAGAGGAAGATCTCCATGGAGAGCTACGGAGGAGGGAGCCCCACTCCCTCCTATAAGGAGGTAGTAGCAAGCAGAGGCAAGAAACCTCTTGAGAATGCTAGAGGTACTGATGTGAAAGGGAAATGGAATGAGGAAGAAGAGACAACAGGAACCAAAAATAAGGAAAATGTCAATACTAAAGACAAGGAGGAAGAAGACAAAAAATAGGGATCTCAAGATAAAAAACAAAAGGGACCTTGCAAACCCAAAACTGAGTTCACAACGAGAGTAGTCTTAAATGATCCAGCTCTGTAGGCACACATTGAGCACATGAGGACTTACGTTATCATCTGCAAGTTCATGGGAGTATGGCCCACTAAAAAAGATTTACAAACATGGATCAAATACCACTGAAAACCTAAAGGGAGCATAGACCTACATCTTGGGTCAAAGGGTTTATTCACAGTGGTGTTTACAAATATTGAAGACAAAGATAGAGTGTTTGAAGGAGGGCCCTACTTTTATGTTGCAGCAGGCCTCTATATGCGGCCTTGGATGATGAATTTTGTCCCAGAATGGGAGACTTTCACTTCGGTACCAATATGGGTAAGGCTCTACTATCTACCTCTTGATTATTGACAAAATGAATCGCTAGCTACCATAGGCAATAAATTAGGACATTTTGTCAAAGCTTCTCGTTAGAGCCTAGATTTACCTCAGGCTAAAAAGGTAAGATTCTAGGTCCACATCAAACCATGCTCAGCCTAGTAGCTAGCCCTACCAGGTCAGGAGAGGGCTATCTCTGGGTCAATCTCAGCTAATTATGATCACTAAAGGCTTGAGATGACTGATATAGATACTGATCTTAGGCTAGGTATAGGTGCAAAGGAGTTTGATTGGATTTGTTTTGAGGCAAAACAACAAGAGAAAGGATGATTTGGACTATGGAATTGATGCCAATTTTTGCTGGCAAACCTGGGGCAAATTAAGTGCCATGTTTAGCCAAGTGAAGATTGTAAATGTGAGAAGTATAAGAGAGAAAGCCCACTGCCCTGTGGGCATCAGACCAAGGATGAATATGCACCAACAACTTTAGATGAAAGAGAATCACGAGGTTGCTCAACAGAGCATCTAGCCAAGGATGAATTCTGCTAAGACAACCATTACAACAAACAACAAAATCATCATGAAAGGAGCATCAATATGGATGAATTCCTAACATATCACTTAGATAATGCTGTAATAAGGTAGAAAAAACATAATGTGTAAATGAATTACATGAAAAACATACTAAACATCAACACCGTGATGAATCCCAGATCCAAAGGGAAAAAACTGCTTTATTATGATATTCAATAAAACTTTACACAGTCCAAATTCTTCTTTGCTGCCAAAATCCAACCCCTACACTATGAAACTCATAAAATATATACATTTTCTCATCCTTGTACTAAGGGATTGAGCTCAACCATTTTCTTCGAAATAGAATTAGTTACATTAAACTTGGGCCGAATTTATGAAAATAGGTGTTGAAGATGAACTCATATCTCTGAAATCATAGCCGTTGTTACAAAACTGAAAGAGGTTTTTGTAGATAAGGTCATGATGGAGAAAATCCTCTCTCATATTTGGGCAATTAATTTCCAGTAGCTCGAAATCGGTTCCACAAAATCATACCTAAAACAGAAAATCATTAAAAATTTAAATCTGTGAAAATGAGTTGTAAAGATCTAGTCACATATCCCAATCCATGACACCTGTGAATAAAATGAAAGACATTTTTTCTACATGGCCCGTGTTTAACAAAATAATCCTTGGGTTTTTCAAAATTACTTTCCATTTGCTGTAAAATGGCCCCGCACTAAAATGACTAAAACAATAAAAAATATGAAAATTTTGTTTTGTTTTAATGTAAGCTCCAAATATCATTGTATATGTCCCCAATAGTAGCACCTGTGCATAAAATAAAGGAGGTTTTTGTTATTTAGTATGTGATGAAAAAAACTCTTTCAATTTTTGGAAAAATCTTTACCATTCTTTCAAAAACTGATTTTGTACTAAACTTGTCATTGTGTGCAACAACTGACCTCAAAACATGCATAACTAAGAACTACTCATTCATTTTGATCATATCTTCTGATCCAGAAACCGGTTATGGGAGTGTGATATGCCATTGGAAAGATTTTTCTGAGCTTCTTTTGATGGACACACTTGTGACATGTTTTGTGCTGAACATCATGTTCAAAACATCTAAGAAAACTAGACATAGTAAGAGCTCATGTTGGTCCCTGGTGACAGGCTGCGAAGACTGGAACTAACATCGGCTCCAATGGGGATGGTAGTTCCTTGGAGGTGCCAAGAACTACAGATCTCTGGAAAGCAGATAGTGCCTCTTCCATTGGGCATGGATGGTCAAACCACTGCAAACCCAAAACAACTCATACCAATCCAAAAACATATACATACTGCAATATGTACATAAACAAATACCGAAAACTGAAATGATGCCCCGGGCAGCTTATTTATGTACAAACCTAACCCACTTTGCTACAAAATTCAGAGATCAAGTAATGTTGAAATGCTAGATCAACCAATCAAGTAACTGTGACAAGGATGTTTCTTGAAAGTGCTTCAACCAGGACACAAATGTAAATGCTGACAGCCATACATGCACATAACGAGTCTGGTTGCGTAAAAGACAATTTGATCTATCATTCAAACTGAAAAAATACTCCATATATGTGACAATAGGATCAAAGAAACTTGACTTTATTTGCTGCCCTATCTCCTCAACGCAAACCTCCAATCGCAAACTATCAATGCAAATATCCATGGGCAGCTCTATTGTTTCTTGTTTTAAAGGAGGGAGAGTTTCCAAGAACTTTTTGGGATCTCGGAATTCATATGATTGGATCTGATCATTTAAATAGTGAATCTCCTTCTAGAAATTTTCAACAACTAACTCAAAGAAACAAGCTTTAGCTTTAGGAGGAAACTTTGGATATCTCAAACATTTAAGCACGACAATGAAAAATGCTTCATTAATTTCAATATCCACTAATTGATCTCTAACTTCTTTTAAAGCTTCACAAAACACAGGGTCTGCCACATACCCTACCATTTTATTTTAGTGCACGAATGGATTAGTGAGCGCTAGCATCTTTGGATTGAGTTGGAGTCACCAGGTGAATGTTTTAGCCTTCATATGTGTCTGACTGTTGTCTACCATCAGCAATCAGATCTAACTTGATACATGTGCTGGGGCAATTTGCAGGTTAGATATTCCGTTTATATGACTAGACTGGAGATTGACTGAAGTAGCTTTTATCTACTTGCGCTAATGCAAAGCAAAAGCATTTCGAAGGCTACCTGGCTAATCTTCAGACTCCATCTGTAGTCTATAAAACGAAGAATACTAACAAACAAAGAATTTCTTCCCCAATATGGTCACCACTATGTTAGAGCCTAGATTTAACTCGAGCTGAAAAGGTAAGATTCTAGGTCCACATTAAACCACGCTCAACCTGGTAGCTAGCCCTACCAGGTCACGAGAGGGCTCTCTTCGGGTCAATCTCAACTAATTATGATCACTAAAGGTTTGAGATGATTGATATAGCTACTGATCTTAGGCTAGGTATAGGTGCAAAGGAGTTTGATTGGATTTGTTTTGAGGAAAAACAACAAGAGAAAGGATGATTTGGACTATGGAATTGATGGCAATTTCTGCCGGCAAACCTGGGGAAAATTAAGTGCCATGTTTAGCCAAGTGAAGATTGTAAATGTGAGAAGTATAAGAGAGAAAGCCCACTTCCCTACAGGCATCAGACAAAGGATGAATCTGCAATAACAACTTTAGATGAAAGAGAATCACGAGGTTGCTCAACAGAGCATCTAGCCAAGGATGAATTCTGCTAAGACAACCATTACAACAAACAACAAAATCATCATGAAAGGAGCATCATTATGGATGAATTCCTAACATATCACTTAGATAATGCTGTAAAAAGGCAAAAAAAACATAATGTGTAAATGAATTACAAGAAAAACATACTAAACATCAGTACCGTGATGAATCCCAGATCCAAAGGGAAAAAACTACTTTATTATGATATTCAATAAAACTTTACACAGTCCAAATGCTTCTTTGCTGCCAAAATCCAACCCCTACACTATGAAACTCATCAAATATTTACATTTTCTCATCCTTGTACTAAGGGATTGAGCTCAACCATTTTCTTCGAAATAGAATTAGTTACATTAAACTTGGGCCGAATTTCTGAAAATAGGTGTTGAAGATGAACTCATATCTCCTAAACCATAGTAGGGGTTACAAAATGAAAGAGGTTTTTGTATATAAGTTCATGATGGAGAAACACCTCTCTCGGATTTGGGAAATTCATTTCCAGTAGCTCGAAATCTTTTCCACAAAATCATATCTAAAACAGAAAATCATTAAAAATTTATATCTGTGAAAATGAGCTGTATAGCTCTAGTCACATATCCCAATCCATGACACCTGTGAATAAAATAAAAGCGGTTTTTGCTATATGGCCCATGTTTAACAAACCCCTCCTTGGGTTTTTCAAAATTACTTTCCATCTGTTGTAAAATGGCCCCGCACTAAAATGACTAAAACAGTAAAAAATATGAAAATTTTTCTTTGTTTTAATGTAAGCTCCAAATATCACTGTATATCTCCCACATAGTAGCACCTGTGCATAAAATAAATGAGGTTTTTTTTACTTAGTATGTGATGAACAAAAACCTCTTTCAATTTTGAAAAATTCCTTACCATTCTTTCAAAAACTGATTTTGTACTAAACTTGTCATTGTGTGCAGCAACTGACCTCAAAACATGCATAACCAAGAACCACTCATTCATTTTGATCATATCTTCTGATCCAAAAACCGGTTATGGGAGTGTGATATGCCATTGGAAATATTTTTCCGAGCTTCTTCTGATGGACACACTTGTGACATGTTTTGTGCTGAACATCATGTGCAAAACATCTAACAAAACCAGACATAGTAAGAGATCATGTTGATCCCTGGTGACAGGTTGCGAAGACTGGAACTAACACTTCCAAAGCTACCAAAAGAGGAAAATATATGTCCTTTTCTAGGATTTGTGTGGAAATGGACCTATCAGGAGCTTTTCTGGATGAGGTGATCCTTGAAGTTTATGATGAAGAATGGATACAAACAACAGACTATGAGCATATTCTGTTCAGATGCCACAGATGTCATGAACATGGGCATCTAATCAAAGACTTCCCTCTTTGTAAAGTAGTAAACATAAGCAAATCTAGCATAATGAAGGATACGGAAAGCTTTCACAAAGTGACTAATAAAGGAAAAAGTGGCAAGAGAGGGACAAAGGTACATCAAAATGAAGGGCAACAGGTCAGTCAAAACAAATTCCACATTCTGGAAGAAGAATAAGAGACCACAAAAGAAGATCCAGTAATGGAAGCAAGTCTTGAGGAAAAGGAGGTGGAAGAAAAGGGCGAACATGTGGAGGATATTGAGTTTCAGAAAGCAACCATGAATAGTGATACAGAACTAGAGATGGATCAGGAAATGACCTAGAGTGAAATGGAGTAGGAGGATCCTGATCTTTAGGAGATTCTTGATAAAGAACACCTAGATCTAGAAGGGTTCTTGTTTCAGAGAACCACGGGAGAGATGGAATCGTTGCCACAAGAAGAGCTCAACAGAATACAACAATTATTCTTATGGAAAACTCAGGCCAAAGGCCTGCAGAAGGAGAAAAACATTGACAAGCAGGACAATAGAGGTGTGAAAACGATGAAAATAACTCTTGGTCTAGCCACTAGAAACCCAGGAAAAAAAAGAGGTAGAAAAAAGTAGAATGAACTCTTGATGAAGTGCGGAAATCTAATGATAGACTCAGGTAAGAGGAAAGACCTAGCCAGTTATTCCTTCACAAATCTTTAATTATGACGTTCACATCTTGGAATATTAGAGGTCTAGGAAGTAAAAGAAAGTGAAGATTTCTTAGTAATAGAATGAAACAAGCAATGTCGAATATTATCTTCATCCAAGAAACGAAGTGTTCCATTTAGAAATTAAGACAACTCCATAGCTAATGGCTCAGTAGATTTGAGTTTTTAGAAGTTAAAGCAGAGCACATAGCAGGGGGCATTCTCACCCTTTGGAATCACCTTAAAATTGACAAAATATATGGGGAGGCATCAAGGAATTATTTATCAGTAGTTATCCAACCTGTAGGAGAAAGGAATACCTATCTAGTCATGAATGTGTATGGCCTTCAAAAAATGGATGACAAACTCAGGTTCCTAGATTCTCTTATGGACCTCAGGGAGAGATGCACAAGAATTCCTTGGATCATGGGAGGGGACTTCAACATGATCTAGTCGCTTTCAGAGAAAAAGAGGGGAACCAGAACTCTTAGCAAAGACTCCTTACAGTTTTGAACCTTTATAAATAATATGAAACTAGTAGATTCAGATATTAATAAGGGCCTCTTTACCTGGAACAACAAAAAAGGAGGAGAATCCCATGTATCATCCAAGTTAGACAGATTTATTATCTCAGAAGACCTTATGCTAACAGATCAAGAAGTTATAGCGAGAGTTCTTCCATTTGGAGGCTCAGATCATTGACCGGTTCAATTGGAGAACAAGAGAATTGGTATTCGCAAGAACAGACCTTTCAGATTTGAAAACATTTGGCTGACCCACCTATATTTCTTAAGCAATATTGAAAAATGGTGGTCAAAATATTTGCAAATCTAGGGGACAAGCATGTTCCTACTTCATAAAAGACTTAAGCACATCAAGCTCTGGCTCAAAGAGTGGAACAAGAAGTATTTTGGTAATATTTTTGAGGAAAAGAAATCCATTGAAAACAAAATGCAGGTTCTCAACCAAGCTCTGATCACAGAAGGCTTTGATAAAGTCAAAAGTGAGCAAGTAGATAAGCATCATCAAGATTGCGAAAATCTATGTAAACAAGAGGAAATTTTCTGGAGACAAAAGTCTAGAGTGCAATGGCTAAAAGAAGGAGAACGTAACACAATTTTTTTTCACAAAACCACCATTTCCAATAGAGCTTACAACAGAATCTCTTCGATAAAGAATGAGGAGGGGGAGCTTCAAAAATCCCATGAGGCCATAGAATCGGTGTTATTCTAGCACTTCCAAGTCATAACACAGGAGAACAGTTCAAACAGAGAGCATTTCATCAGGGAGGTAACATGTCATATACTGAAGCTGGTTTCTAGAGAGGATAATTTCAACCTTAATGGGCCAGTAACTAAAGAGGAGATGAGTGAAGTCCTTAAAGACATATAGAATGGCAAAGCACCAGGCTTGAATGGCTTCAATGTGGATTTTTTTAAACCTTGCTAGAGTATAGTTAAACAGGATATTTTGCAGGTTGTGGAGGATTATAGGGTGAACAAAACCATTCTGAGAGTGCTCAATACCTCCTTCATTGCCCTGATACCTAAATAGGATAATGCTCAAACACCGTAGAAGTATAGACCCATAACTTTATGTGATGTGGTTTACAAGATAATATCCAAGGTAGTGGCCAACAAACTCAAACCTCTGCTCCTTGTTCTGGTTTCAGGGGAACAATCTAGTTATGCAGAAGGCAGACAAATTCTTAACAACATCATTCAAGCTCACGAGGTGGTTCACTCTTTATTAAGCAAGAAGCAGGTGGGTATGATTATGTAATTGGATATAGCCAAAGCTCATGATAAAGTGAACTGGCTCTATATCAAAAGAATTTTTATTACTTTTGGATTTGATCATAACTAGGTCAGATGGGTAATGGTTTTGGTGACTTCTCCCAGCTTTTCAATTCTGGTAAATGGCTCTCCCTCTAAGATTTTCAACCCTTCAAGAGGACTCAGACAGGGAGAGCTACTCTCTCCCTTTCTCTTCATCCTCATGATGGAAGGACTAGGATGGTTTATCAAGCATGCCAAAGTTATAGGAAAGATCAAGGGCCTGCAACTAACTGATAATGGTCAGGCCCTGACTCACGAACAATTTGTAGATGACACCATGCTACAGGGCATTCCTACAGTCAAAGAAGCTTCAGCCTACAAAAAAATCCTGAATATCTTTGCCTTGGCTTCAGGTATGGAAGTTAATCTCTCCAAATCAAAAATCTTTTTCTTCAATACCAATATTGCTATTCAGAAAAATATTTCCAGAATTCTAGGTTTTCAAAGGGATTTTCTACCATCTAAATATTTAGGGATCCCTCTCACTACTAAACCAATGCTCAAGAGCATTTGGGAACCATTGATCAATAAGTTGCAGGATAAGGTCAGTAAATGGACCAGCAGATCATTAAATCTTGCTGGCAGGTTGGTGCTTACAAAAGCAGTTCTACAAGCAATCTCAATATTTATGATATCAACCCTCCCAGCTCCAAAAGGAGTCATACAGCAACTCAGAAATATCCAAAGAAACTTTCTTTGGGGAAAGGAGGAGAATAGGAAAAAATGGGTCGTAGTGTCTTAGGAGAAAATTTGTAAACACAAAAACCACGGAGGGCTAGGCTTGGATGATCAGGAAATTTTCAGCAATGTTTTAGGGGCCAAAATTTGGTGGTGTTGGGTTCAAAATCCAAAGGCCCAATGGGAAAATATATGGAAAGAAAAATATGCTAGCTCCTGGAAAAACAATGATCTCACAAGAATGTCAGGAATTATAAAGGGCTCGCATATCTAGAACAAAGCCTAGGATAATAGAAGTCTATTTCAAGAAAATAGTTTCTCATAAATCAAAGAAGGAGATCTAGCTCTTTTTTGGGAAGACAAGTGGCAACAAGAACCAATTATGTTAAAAGAGAGATTCCTTGACCTTAAGCAGGAGACAAATACCCAAGATTTAATTAAGGTAAAGGACTACTGGAATCATACTCAACATACAGAAAAATGGAGAATCTGGAGACACATTGATTGTAGAAATAATAATCCCTTGAAAACAAAAGCAGAGGAACTCATGAAAATGGTGGAACAAAGGAAGATCTTAGTATCAGGGGGGCAAGACCAACTAAGATGGGGCAATAATAAATAGGGAACCTTCAATCTTAAAGAAGCTAAAGGTATTCTCCAAGCGAGGGACCCCTAGGCTCAAGACAAAAGATGGCAAAATCTTTGGAGGCACCAAGGGTCGATGAAAATCCAACTCTTCATGTAGTTGTTGCACCACAAGAAAATCTTAACTTGGGAGAATATCAGGAAAAGGGGGGTTCTGGGGCCTTCAAGATGCCAGCTCTATGAAGCTCAAGAGGAAACAATTGAGCATATACTCAATAGTTGCATGTTTACCTCCTGGTTATGGGACATATTTGCCGCTATCTTTCAACAAACCAACAGGGACAGATGGAGTATCAGTAATACCCTCAATAATTGAAGGAGAAATTTTTTGAATCATGATTGTCTCAATTCAGCTTGGGCCCTAACACCAAGCTTCATCATATGGAATGTTTGGGAAGAAAGGAACAAAAGGATCATTAAGGATGAAATGAATCCTCCACAAGGACTGCTGGAGCTGATCCTGAAACAGCTAAGGGAGATAATGAGTTCCTCTGTTTGTAACTACCCTAAAAATCCTCCCTTAGATACAGACATAAAAATTCTTAGGCAGCTGGGTATGCAGGGACTCACTCTTCAAAGCATAGACAGAAAGGTTATATCAAAGGACAAGGAGAAGGATTTTTGGCATCCTCCCCTAGAAGGATATTTGAAGTACAACATTGATGGGGCTTCAAAAGGAAACCTCGGGAACTACTGGGTATGGAGGAGTTTTAAGGGATGCAAAGGGAAGTATCATCTGCATCTTCCACTATCACTTAGGTACAACCACCAATAATATGGTGGCGTTAATGGCTTTGGAGCATTACTTAGAATTGTTGAGTCAAAACAATTGCCAGAATGTAATAATAGAAGCGGACTCTGAATTTACCATCAACTCGGAGAAAATAATTAGTAGTGGAATAGCTCCAGAGAAAGTCCCCCAACACTGGAAACTCATCCGAGTTTTCCAAAGAATTCAGGGTCATCTCTAAAGTCTTCGCACTGTCAGTTTCTACCATGTTCGAGACAGGCCAACAAGCTAGTGGATCTTCTTGCCAATCAAGGTGTCAACTGCACCAAAGACAGGATTGCGATGGAGTGGCAAGAGCTGAGACAAAGCAGACTAAGAGCACTTTGTTTTGAGCAAGTGGAAGAAGATAGGGTTTTTTTTATAAAAAAAGCCGTGGACGTGAGCTCAAAGTGTTTATCCTCTGTATGCAGCTAAGGTTTCAGGCAAGTTGTTTTTGGGTGGGGGACAAACCACTGTTGGCCACAGAAAATCGAGGGATAAGTGGAATGGACATCATTGGTTATTGGATGGTTATCGGATGGTCAATCAGGGGCGTTCCAGGTTTAGACAAAGGTAAAATGAATCTAGAACATGACTACAAATTTTACGACAACAAGATTACATGGAACTTTGGGCTCCGGGAAGTAAAACTGCTTCTTTGGCGGTTTTTTCCTGATCGCACTACCCTCAAACGAAAACTGGTTTCTATGATTTCAGGGTGATCCCATACAATGTTCAACGCATGGCAGGGAGGTGGTTTCGTATACCTCCCTCCATCGTAAACTATCATTTGGTCATCTTTGTCAATGTGAATTCATTATCATCCATTGGATCTCGCAGCAGGGATCAACGATCATGACCGTTTGAGCTGTTTTGTGGGGCGGGAACGTTATACACTGGTCAAATTTGCTAGATGATCTACTCCTTGGTCATCAGATTGTGTGTAGAGATGGACGACGCAGATTATTGGGGCTTTTTGTGGGGCCAGGGTGCAAAATATCCCAAGGGTTTTCATTTCCCTCCAAACTCAAGATAATTATAGGGTTCGTTGTCCTGGAGTTATGAGGTTTTCCTTGTAAGGCCAGATATTTAGCCTTTGGGAGTTAGATTTTTTATCTATATCCTGTTTCTTCGACGTCGGACGGACGTGTGTAAATATTGTAAACTAATTTTGGCTTAATGAAATAGAAGGACAACCACTTGCTTAAGCCAAAAAAAAAAAAAAAAGATGATCCAATTATGGATGTGTACAATATATCATTTGACGAGTTGCAGAAGAATATTGTATAAGCTTGGATTAAGAACTTTTTAGATGATGGCACATCACCTACATTCATGAAGTAAAGTTTGATAGTGTTAGATGTTAGAAAGAAACCAAATTCCCTTGCCAATGCCACCTTAGCCTATGGAGGAGTAATGAGATCAGATGTTAAGTTCTTGTTGGCCAAGAATGAACAAATGGAAAAGAACTTGCAGGCTTCCATGCAAGAGGAAGAACAACTCAGAGAACATAGCACAATTTTGATAATGTCAGAGATGAGGAAAGTGATACTCTTTGAAGTATCAACACTTGAGACTACCATTCGAATGATATATATGATGGTTTTTTCACCGTGCATAAAACGGTTTTTGATGTGCATGTGTTTACAATAGTGGAGCAAATATTTTGTTCAAACTCTCAGGAATATACATGCTACCATCACCCATGCACAAGAGTGGAAAATGTGGTACAAAGGGGCCCCGCTTCACTTGCCAAAGATGATGAAGCCACAGGAAGAGGTGGAGAAAGAAAAGTTTTAGATGTTGATCCAGAACTATGAGAAACTCACCCCGTTCGTGAGTAGCATACAAGACTCATATGCATGGTTGTACAAGAGTTTCGATGTCAAGGTGAGAATGCAAAGGATCTTGTCAATCAGTTCCCTCACTGAGTCTAGACCCAAGAACCAAGTCCAGCTAGAGATCAACAGGTACATGGAGTAACTAAGGTGAGAGGCCACCAGGGATGACTTGGAGCTAAGCGCACATAACATGCAAAAGAACATTGGTGGTCCTATTAGAGTGTTGAACCCCAAAATTGCTTCTTTTTTACAACCTTTATTCACTTTAATCCTTCCTTTTTGACCTTCATAACTACAATTTGGGTATCAAATTACAAGGTGGAAAGCATAGGAGGTACATAATCATCTTTTATTTCATAAATTTCATTTGTATTTATTATTTAACTCAATATCTGCTTGAGTTAACAAATTACAACGATTATGTAGTTGATGAATGTTTTTGTAGCTAAGTCCAAGCTTCGATAGGTTGTAGAGCCTCAGCCAAGAAACAGGGCACATGGGTAGTTGAAAATTAACTATGACAACAATTTTTTCCTATTTGCAGAAGTTGGATCGATAAAGAAGGCACTCTATAAGTTCAATCAAAGGATAAGTCATTACGAAAGGCTAATCAATTGGGCAAGATGTAGATTTTCCACCTCATGATTTGCTGCGTTGATAGAAAATCATGAGCCAGATTATGATATCTTATCTCTTCAGTTAATTATAGCCAATGTCAATTATCATATGCATAAAGCCCTGAAAACATGTATTGCATAAGGGTTTTATAAATATGCCTCTCGACATGGCCAAAGCAGACTTGAATTTTATTTGTAAGCACTTTGTTTTGTTATATAAAAACTATGTTTCAATTCCATTTTGTTGTGCCATCCTGATGTGTGGATAATTAACTTGTGAAAGCTTGATAGTGCTATGTGCTTCTCATAGGAGGCTCCCCTGAATATAGTAAGGTCCTCATTTATTAACAGTTAGTATTTCAATTTATATTTTGTATAGATTTTTGTCAATTCATTTGAGTAATTGAGTTTTGTTTCTTAGATATAAGCTTGAGATTGTTTATGCTAATCATTTTATTGTTCAGGTGAAGAGATATTTCAGATGCACATGGATAAAGTACAATCTAGCATAGCAATAGGAGTATAAGATTTACATTGTAGTGATTTTCAATTACAGAACTAATCCTTCTTTAAGTTAGAACAGACTCGTTTGTAAGTCTGATTTTTTTTGTAGAGTGATTTGATTTGAGTGCAAGTGTTATTTACATTTAAGCACATGTGGTTTTTTAGTTTTCATTCAACCAAGTGTGATTCATATTTAGGCAAGTGAAGTTTTGAGAGTAATTTACATTTAAGCAGTTATGGTTTTTAAGAGTGAATTTTCATATTCAAGCAAGTGTGATTTTAAGAGCAAGAGGGATTTTATTTTAAAGAAAGTGTGAGTGTGATCATTATTCAAGCAAGTAAAGTAGAATTGATTTAATTTTTTATAGGTTACATAGCTATAGAAAAATATGTGCATCTCAATAACTTAGAATAACCTAGGAATTGAATGAGTGACAAAGACTCTTAGCACATACAATGCACATACACTTCACCAGTTTACTAGCCCTAGTTGATAATTCATGTAAGTAATTTAACATCAATTAAATTACCAAAAAATTATTGCCATTTGCAAGGAAGTGTATATATGAGTCTTTTTATTTTTATTTATATTAAAAATTAAAAAATTAATAAAAATGATATGCATAGGGAAAGAGATTCTAGAGGTATATTTCTAGGAAGAGGTAGAAATTTGATTTCAACGTCATCACTCACCCCACCACAACCTTGTAGCGCCACACCATCCACCCAAACTCATATTCCATCCATTTCATGTAGACAAAAACTTCATGAGGTAATTAGATCTGAAATCCAACCTAGAGATTCACCAACTTCATCTATTGAAGCCATAATAGATGAAAATGGTCCTACATCCCCAACAGAAGGAGTATTTTTTCTATCTTCAACTAGAGAACAAATTTTAGGACAAAAACTAGAAATACATAGTGAAGAGGAAGAAGAAGGAACCTATTTTAATATTCCATTGATAGAAGAACCAGAGGAGCTAGAAGAGGAACTAGAAAATACAATTTTGGAACCTTACATTAGTTTTGAGGAATCTACAATGATAGGAGAAGGGGAAGGAGAATTATATAATGTGAATGGTGAAAAACCTATGATTGGAGGTGGAAGAGGAGGAAATAGAGGAGGTGGAAGAGGTGGAGGTAGAGGAAGAGGAGGAGGTAGAGGAGATCTAGAAACCTTTGGATTTCCCATCCTCGATGAAGATACCACATCTACAATGAAAAATATCACCCTCCATCCTTCCTATTTTCATGGATTAATGAATGAGCATTCTGAAACATTTCTCTTTGAATTTGAAGCCTTGTGTAGATCATATGACTACCTGCTTGATTCTCTAAAGTTGAAATTGTTTCTAGCCACTCTTAAGAATGCAACATTAAAATGGTTAATGGGCTGACAAGCACATTCCGTAATAACATGGGAACAAACTAAAACCATCGATTTCTACTGAAAGACTTCTTAATTCATTATGGATCACAGAAGCCTAAATTCAGAGAAAACTACATTCTTAGAGAAATACAAGGATTATGGTATGCCTCATAATCTTAAACATGAAGTCTTTAAAATGATGCAAAAAGAAGATGAAAATATTTAAGACTTCATTGAAATATATTCTTATAATGTTAAAAGGGATAAAATTCATAATCTAGATGAAGAAACTTTGAAATATCTCTTACTAAAATATATTAGAGATGAGTGGATTGATCTTCTCAATCTGATTGGTAAAGGATATATTTATTAGTTATCATTTGGATATGCTTGTGAATTATTCATACACATTTCAAGAGGTAAAGAAATAACGGGGAAAAATCCAAGAGGTCTTGTTATGTCTAGGATTAATAAATTTGCAGTTGGGACAGTAAGCAGGGTTGATATAGGCAATTTGTTGATACCTTTAAAACATATATTTTGGGGAGTCTTAGTGAGAAAATAGATACCCTTAAAGTACAAAACAAGAAAAATGATGAAAATGTTGCATTATCTATATTTTTTCCAAAATGTAGAAAGAATCATGCCTTAAGAGAATGCCCTCTTGACTTAAAAAGTGTAAAAACTTGTGTTATATGTGTAGAAAATCATGATACAAAGGAATGTCCTTCAATACTAGGTCTTAAAGTTGTCTATCAAGAGGAATTAATACCAAATCAAGTTGAACCCCTCTGTTTTATTGCTAAGAGACCATGGAAAATCCACAATCAAATATGACTCAGGGTTTCAACACTCAAGCATATGGACAACCACCACAAAGTAATTGGATTGCACCCATGCCTTGGCAACCTTGGCCTCAAAATTAGGCACAAGGATGGAAAAATCCTATGGAAAGTATCCTCAATATCCTCAATTTCAACAATATTATCATTTTTTCCACCATAATATTTTCCACAACTTGTTTGACCATCTCACCCTAAAAATTCAAATCCACAACTTTCATTACTATTTTCGTAAAGACCAAATCAACTTCCTGAACAGCCACTTCCAAATCCAAATAATAATAAATGTTCACAACATGTTTACAATATGGAAGGACAATAATATTGAGAGTGGGGGTGAATCAATATTATTAAATCAAACAATTTTCATTTTCATAGATATATATATGCTACTTCTGTTATGGGAACCCACATATATACACAACTATGTCGAAAGCAACCAATGTATATCAATAAACTTATGATTCAGTTAATCCATTACATGTTGATCTTTAATCAGTGCATCATAACTTCATTAACCATAAGAACAGTAAACAGGTGCAGTAAAACAGAACAGATCATCACACACATGAACACAAGATATAAGGTGGAAACCTAATGTGGGTGAAAACCACCTACTGCAATTCGTCTCTATCTTCTTTTATTAAGAAACTTCTTTTTTACAATATTTCTGTACTGGTGCAATCTTACACCAGTACGCAGGCTTCTACCTGCAAAAGGCTACAACCTTCTCTCGTTCTCCATCTTCTCCTAGAAGGGAGCTATAACCCCCTTAGCTCTTGTACTAGCTGATGTACTAGTACGTAGGTGTTGACCTACAGAAGGCTACAACCTTCTCTTTTCTTCCAGGGACCACATTTCATAAATTTTCAGACTGGATCCATAAATAGCATCAATCAAACCTCAAATGTATCTGCATCTACCAATCCTCTTTGCACCAACCAAAACTGAATCAATCAATCACTTTTCTAAATATTGTAACCAGAATATAGTAACAGTAACCAGACACCAATCCTGAACCCAAAATACTGCAGCAGTAAACAGAAGTAGCTAAAACATATTTTATGAGACATACACTACTTCAAGATGAAGAACCTGTGTGCATACACTTCTGTATTAAGGAAAACCAACATATACGCTACTTTGAATTACTGAAATGGAATGTATACATGCCTTTGCTGTGTCGAACTTGCGTACAGATCTATAAAAGATAATTTTCCATTTCCAAATATTCAGACATTAGTTATACCCAGATTATCAGATTTATAGATCAAGTCATGCACCAAATATAACAGATCAAAATCACACAAAGATACTACTATTCAAGCCTTAAGATCTTGACCCATCAATAGAACTTATCCTTCTTCTAGTGATCAGGTTCCTCCTTGGTTCAGATCCAGCTATGCACCATAACCTAATGAACAATATTCTAGATCTTGCTCTTCATAAGATATTCAATACTTGAGTGAATGCCTTTGCCTAATGATCTCCTTCCCCTTTTATAGTCTTAGGCCTTACTCAATACCATGGTCTAAAACCACTTAGAACCAATACTTGGGACCCAATACCTGGGTTCAACACTTTGGACAGAATACCATGGTCGAAAAACCATAGGTCCAAATACCAGGGACTAGATACCATGGACTAAAAACAAGTTTTCCCACATGTACAGGCTTTTCCTTGCATGAAAGTGTGTGCATATGCATACGCGCCTTTTGATCGGTGATCCCACATGTATACGTGCCTTGGTTAAGTGGAACCTGCGTATATCTCTTTTTCCTTTATTCTGAGAGGTTGAACTGTGATCTGTCATCTGAGTGAGTTTCCATCAAGGACAACACTTGTGTCATAGTGCTAAACCTGTGTCTTAATTCCAACTATCTCCCCCTTTGGACTTGATGGCAACCCCAAGCCACTCTCCCCCTTTGTCATCAAGGGCAAAGGGTTATGCTCCCCCTGAGTACATGTTAAAATCTCTGCTCTCATGTGCTATGCATGCTCCCCCTATCTATAGGCAAGCGTTGTAAAAAGATGTTCTACAAGAAAGACATGACTCTATACATTATAAATGACCTTCCTATCACCAAGGACTCATACATACATCCATCTCCCAATCAAGTGGGGATATACCAATAATGACTCATCCACCCAACCAAGTGGGGAAACTAAAATAGGCCGTTAAATGACCTTGATAATAAAAAATATAGAGACAAAATATCTAAAACAAGACTATGATAGTCATCAACAACTATCATCAGCAGCATCTGTCAATCATCATTCAAACCAGCAACCATGTTCTCCCTCAACACCTGTTCCACCCGAAACCAAAAACAACCATGAAATTGAACCAAGATCTTCTAAGATAATGCTAACAACGCATTATTAGAAGTATATGCTCCCCCTGAACTTGTGTCGGATGGTCTCTGTTAGACCCATGTCAAACTCTTTTCATCCTAGGTTTGGCCCACTGTTTTTCTTCAAATCAACATATACATGATTGTATCCATAGAAACCAGCGTATGTACATGGATGCTCCTCATGAAACTCACGTACAACCACTTTTCTTTGAAATAGATAAGTTTAAACAATAGAATGATGCATCCACTACTCCCAGCATCTGTTTAAGGTATTCAAATGTCTCCCTAGGTAGTGGTTTGGTGAATATATCAGCAACATATTCCTTGGAGGGAACATACTCCAATTTTACCTTTTGTTCAAGCACTTGTTCTCGGAGAAAATGATATTTGATAGGTATGTGCTTGGCCTTTGAATGCATGACTGGATTCTTTGAAATACTAATTGCACTTGTATTATCACATAAAATGGAGATAGCTAGAGTACAAATGATTTGAAGGTCTTGCAAAATTTGCATCATCCAAAGGAGTTGTGTGCAGCAAGATGTAGCAGCCACATATTCTGCTTCAGTTGTAGATAATGCAATTGAACTTTGTTTCCTGGTGAACCAAGATACTAATCTAGAACCCATAAGAATGCACCACCACTAGTTGTTTTTCTGTCATCCACACTTCCTGCCCAATCTGCATCTGTGTATGCATAAAGTGTGAGATCTATATCTCTAGGATACCATAAGCCATAGTTTTTTGTTCCTTGTAGATATTTGAAAATCCTTTTAACCACCTGAAGGTGTGCTTCTTTTGGATTTTCTTGGAATCTTCCAACTATTCCCACTGCATGCATGATGTCTGGTCAGGTACCTGTTAGATAGAGCAAACTACCAATCATGGATCTATAGGTTGGTTGATGTACTGTTGTTGAATCATCATTTGCACTAAGGCTACATCCTATTACCATAGGGGTACATATTGGTTTCGAATCTTCCATGCCATATTTCTTCAAGATCTACTTGAGGTACTTGGTTTGTGATAGAAAGATACCGTCTTTATTTTTTTGGACTTGTAAACCAAGAAAATATGTCAACTCACCAAGCAAGGAAATTTCAAATTCTTTCTGCATCACCAAAGCAAAGTTTTGACTCATGGCTTCTTCATTGCTACCAAAGATGATATCATCAACATACACAACAAGTATTAGCAAATTATCATTATCAATTTTCATATATAGATTGCTATCTTCTGATCCTTTTGAAAAACCTTGTTTATGGAGGTATTTGTCCAGATGATAATACCAAGCCCTTGGAGCCTGTTAAGACCATAGAGTGCCTTCTTAAGTCTGCATACAAGTTTTGGATCATTTCCAAGGATGCATCCATCTGGTTTCTCAATATACACTTCTTCTTCTAAAACTCCATTTAAAAAGGTGGATTTCACATCCATTTGATATACTTTGAACTTCTAAAATCTAGAAAGAGCAAGGAACATTCTTATGGCTTCAAGTCTAGCAACTAGTGCAAAAGTTTCTTCAAATTCTATACCTCATTTTTTAGCATACCCTTTACAAACAAGTCTAGCCTCATTTCTAATAACATCTCCATTTTCGTTCAGCTTGTTTTTGAATATCCATTTGGTCCCTATGAGATTCTTATCATTAGGTCTAGGAACCAATTCCCAAGTGTTATTCTTTTCAATCTGCTCAAGTTCTTCATTCATGGCCTTGACCTAGCATTCATCTTTGCATGCTTCACTTACATTTCGTGCTTTGGCGGAGGAGAGTAATGCTATATATCTTGAAGCTTCTGTTATAGTCCTTCTTGTTTGAACACCTGCCTCTTTCTGCCCCAAAATTTGAGTCTCTGGATGGTTCTTCTGAACATACCTGGATGGAGTCTTTCTTCTATTCTTATCTGTTCTTCTGGTGCCTCATACATTTCTTCTTCAACATTAGTTTGGTCTAATGTTGAAGGATAGTCCTCTTCGCCTTCAAAATCTTCGGTTTTTATCTGTTTTTAATTGTTGCCTTCTTCATCAACCACCACATCAATACTTTCAACAATTTTTCCAAGTCTTTTATTGTAACACTTATATCCTTTATGTCCAGAAGAGTAATCGAGGAGAATGCATTTATCTACTCTAGGTTCAAACTTGTCAAGATTTTCATCAATCCTTTTGATGTAACATTTGCTTCCAAAAACCTTGAAGTATTTTACCATAGGAGTCTTACCATACCAAATTTCATGAGGAGTTTGAGTGTTTTTTACCCGAACATTTGTTTTGTTGAGAATAGTAATGGCAGCAAATGCAGATTCACCCCAGGAGGTTGCAGAAGTTACAGATTCATCAAGCATAGCACGAGCCATTTGTTGAACCCTTTTGTTCATCCCTTCCACTACTCCATTTTTCTAAGGGGTCCTTGTAGTAGAGAATTACGTTCTTATTCCATGTTCTTCACAAAAGTTGAAAAATTCATCCGAGGTAAATTCCCCTCCTCGATCAGACCTGAGGCATTTGATTCTGCGATTTGATTCATTTTCAACCAAGGCTTTGAAAGATTTGAACTTTTCGAAAGCTTCGTCTTTATGCTTCAGAAGTCCTATCCAACACATCTTGGAAAAGTCGTCAATGAACAATATAAAGTATTCTTCTCCTCGAGGTGACTTTTTCCTTGATGGACCACATAAATCAGTATGGACAAGTTCAAGTGGCTTACTAACTGATCCTTCCTTCTCAGGGATATTAGTTCTGGTTTGATTACCAAATTGACATGATTTGCATATTGTATTTTCTGGAATTGTGATGTCAGGGAGATCACGAACCACTTGATATTTTCATGCTTGCCTTATCTAAGAGAAGCTTAGATGCCCCAATCTTCTATGCCATAGCCAATGTTCATCATTCTTGCTTAGATAGCATTGTTGTTGTCCTCCCTTGAGTATGTATAAATTATTTGGAATTCTTATGCCTTTGATCATTGTTTCTCCTGTATCAAGCTCACAAACAATACATCCATTTGATCAAAATATTACCTCATTTCCTTGATCACACATTTGGCTAACACTCAATAGATTATGCTTTAAGCCATCAACATACATAACATTTCCATCTTTGACTTTTTCTTTCAAAATAACAAAATCTTTACCTTTTATGAATGCAGGTGTGTCATTTCCGAATGAGACCTTCCTTTCCTTTTCTAAGGCACTATATGACTGAATTTTTTCTTTATCACCTATCATATGTTTCAAATATCCACTGTCGATGTACCACTGGTTTTCCTGTACTTTTGCATATAAGGCTATACCACATCTTTCTGGTTGTGGCTCTTTCTTTCTCCATGTTTTGGGACCCAATGAAGGTTTCTCCTTCTGAGATGTTTGCCAAAACTTACTCCTGCATTTAGAATCTTCATGAATGAAGTTACTACAAATAGAGCATTCTATTTCATTTTCAAGAGCAGAAAAGTTATTGTAGGTCCTCTTCATGATCCCAGTCATGCTCCTTTGATTTCGTGCTTCTTGAGTCATGATGGTCTTGTAGGCAACACATTGTGCAGCTTTATGTCCAAAGTTATGACATGAAAAGCATTTTCCATTAAAGAAATTCCTACGATTATCAAATCTACTGTCCAGGTGATTGTAGCTTCCATTGACATTCATTCTTGAGGGAAATTGAGAATGATTTACCTGCGGTTGGTTGTAGCTTCTATTTATCCTTGAAGTATATTGACCCTAATTTACTTGGTGATCTTTGTTCATCCTTGAAGTAGATTGACCCTGATTTTCCTGGTAATTTACTTTATGGCTTTGTTGACAATTGTCAACCTATTCACTTCTCCTTACTGCATCAAGATAACTTTTGGAGGTGGATGGCTTCTATGCTTGAGATGCTTCTTCAGTATATCCAAGACCTATCTTCATTAGAGGAGAAAGTTGCACTTTGATAATCTCATCTAAAGTTTCAGATCCTTTAGCAAATCTAAGATTAAGAGATTTTGTTTTCTCAACATCTTTTCTAAGTCCCACAATTTCACATTCTAACTTTTCATTGTGTTTTTCCATTTTAGCAAGTTGGAATGTCAGAGTATCTATGGTCATATTCTTTTCTTCTAAATAGTTTTTAAGTTTAGAAATTTCTTCGTAGAGATCATCTTCATCTATAGCATCCAAGAAATCATCATTTTCAAAAGCCATCAAAAGTCTATAATCATTACCATGTTCATCTTCATCACTATTTGAGAGTCCATTGTTGTCTTCATGTGTATAATAACTCTTCTTATTTATGTTCTGTTTTCTATTCCATTTAACTGGTTCCTTACCTTTATCAAGCTTATCTTTATGGGGACATTTGGTTGCATAGTGACCAACTCTTCCACAAGCAAAGCATTTGAAAGGTAGCTTACCTCTGAATCTTCCAGAACCCCGTTGAAGGTTCTTGATGAAGTTTGATTCTTCCTCTCCTTCTAATGTATGCCCTGACTCATTGTATTCTCCTTTGAATGCAGCTTCTATCATGTCCGATGGCCCCCTTTTTCTCATTTCGAAAGCAGTTAGGATTCCATGCAGCTATGAAATCGTAATACTCTGAAGATTCTGCTTTTCTTCTATGGCAGAAACTTTGATTCAAACTTAGAAGACAAGGATCTTAGAACCTTTTCAACTAAAGTAACTTATTTTATTTATTCACCCAGATTTTTCATGCGATTAACAATCTCATATATTCATAAGAAATAATTAGCCACACTTTCATCATTGTGCATTCTGAGAGTTTAATATTGAATTATGAGAGATTGTAGTTTTGCATGTTTTACCTGTTCACCTCCTTCATAGCTTAGAATGATCTTGTCCCATATTTCCTTGGTGGTTTTGAGCTGCATAACCTTGACGGATTCTATTTGAGATAGACTCCCCAATAGAGTATTGATAGTCTTTGCATTTGTTTCATACTGCTTTTTACTAGCCGTATCTGTAGGAGTTGCTGATGGAAATGTGTATCCTCCTTCCATGATATCCCAAACTTTTGCACCAAGAGATTGAAGATAGGCTGTGGTTCTTACCTTCCAATAGGTGAAATTGGTCCCATCAAAGATTGGTGGCCTGATGGATGCCTCTTTTTCGTAGTTTCTCATGATGATAGATCTTCCTTCAAGCGATCAAGCTTCTTCTGAAGGACCTGCTCTGATACCAATTGTTGGAAATAATACTGAGAGGGGGGGTGAATCAGTATTATTAAATCAAACAATTTTCATTTTCATATATATATATATAAAAGCTACTTCAATTATGGGAACCCGCATATATACGCAACTGTGAATAAAGCAACCAGCATATATCAGTAAACTTATGATTCAGTTAATCCATTAAATGTTGATCTTTAATCAGTGCATCAAAACTTCATTAACCATAATAATAGTAAATAGGAGCAATAAAATAGAACAGATCATCACACGCATGAACACAAGATATAAGGTGGAAACCCAATGTGGGTGAAAACCACCTACTGCAATTCGTCTCTACCTTCTTTTAATAAGAAACTTCTTTTTACAATATTTTTGTACTAGTGTAGTATTATACTAGTACGTAGGCTTCTACCTACAGAAGGCTACAACCTTCTCTCGTTCTCCAACTTCTCTTGGAAGGGAGCTACAACCCCCTTAGCTCTTGTACTAGCTGATGTACTAGTACATAGGTGCTGACCTACAGAAGGCTACAACCTTTTGTTTTCTTCCAGGGACCACGTTTCATAAATTTTCAGACTGGATCCATAAATAACATCAAATGTATCTGCATCTACCAATCCTCTTTGCACCAACCAAAACTGAATCAATCAATCACTTCTCTGAATACTATAACCAGAATACAGTAACAGTAACCAGACACCAATCCTGGACCTAGAATACTACAGTAGTAAACATAACAGAAGTAGCTAAAACATATTTTATGAGATGTACACTACTTCAAAATGAAGAACCTGCATGCATACACTTATGTATTAAGGCAAACTAGCATATATGTTGCTTTGAATTACCAAAACAACGTGTATACGCGCCTTTGTTGTGTCGAACCTACATACAGATCTATAAAAGATAATTTTCCCTTTCCAAATATCGAGACATCAGCTATACCCAAATTATCAGATTTATATCAAGTCATGTGCTAAATATAACAGATCAAAATCACACAAAGATACTACTATTCAAGCCTTAAGATTTTAACCCATCAATAGAACTTATCCTTCTTCTAGCGCTTAGGTTCCTCCTTGGTTCAGATCTAGCTATGCACCGTAACCCAATGACCAATATTCTAGATCTTGCTCTTCATAAGATATTCAATACTTCAGTGAATGCCTTTGCCTGATGATCTCCTTCCCCTTTTATAGTCTTAGGCCTTACTCAATACCATGGTCTAAAACCACTTAGAACCAATACTTGGGACCCAATACCTAGGTTCAACACTTCGGACGGAATACCATGGTCCAAAAACCATAGGTCCAAATACCAGGGACTAGATACCATGGACTAAAAACAAGTTTTCCCATATGTATGTGTTTTTCCTTGCATGAAAGTGCATGAATACACATATGTGCCTTTTGATCGGTGATCCCACGTGTATACGCACCTTGGTTAAGTGGAAATTGTGTATATCTCTTTTTTCTTTATTTAGAGAGCCTGAACTGTGATCTATCATCTGAGTGAGTTGCCATCAAGGACAACACTTCTGTCATAGTGCCAATCCTGTGTCATAATGCCAACAACTCAAGCATATGGACAACCATCACAAAGTAATTGGATTGCACCCATGCCTTGGCAACCTTGGCCTCAAAATTAGGCACAAGGATCGAAAAATCCTTATGGCAAGTATCCTCAATATCCTCAATTTCAACAATATTATCCTTTTTTTCCACCATAATATTTTCCTCAACTTGTTCAACCATCTCAACCTCAAATTCCAAATCCACAACTTTCATTACCATTTTCGTAAAGACCAATTCAACTTCCTAAATAGCCACTTCCAAATCCAAATAATAATAAAAGTTCACAGCATGTTTACAATATGGAAGGACACAATTTCCAAACTTACAGGATAACTCCATTAGATATAAACAATGTTCAACTTAGATCTAATAGAGTATTGGAAAAGAAGTCACCAGCTATTGTTATTCAAGAATTTGAAAAAGAAAACCTCTCTAAGAAAGAAACATCTCCTCATCAAGAGAAAAATTCTAAAAAAAAACCACCCTTGCACATCTTGATGATGTTCAATAAACTCAACTCCCATCATAGAACAACCTTCAGTTTATGTTAAAACACCACCTTTTCCTGAAAGATTGAAAATTGATAAAGGGGTAGAAAAACAGATTGTGTTACATGAATATGATATGATAGATGAACTGAAGAATGTTTACATAAAAATTCGTTTGTTACAAGCTATCAAAGAAATACCAATATTTTCAAAGACAATTAGGGAGTTAAGTATTAAAAAACCAGAAATAAAATGAAAAGAAGTTAAAATAATTCAATTAGTCGGAAAGAATGCATATATCATGATGGGAAAAACAACAATTTAGGAATCTCGTGATCTTGGAAGTCCCATTGTGAAAACACACATCAATGGTATTGAAATTCCAAACACATTGGTTTATCTAGGAGTAGTCATAAACATCATGAGTAAACAAACTGTGAATCAATTGAAACTCCCTAATCTTCAATATACACCTACATTATTGCAATTAGCAGATAGATTTATTATCAAACCTGATGGCATGTTAGAAGATATATTTGTATCCTTAAATTCTTGGAAATATCTTGTTGACTTTATGACCTTGACACCCAACAATAATTTAGGAGGACACCCATTGAATCTAGGAATACCATGGTTAGCTATAGATGATGCTTTTATAAGTTGTAGATATGGTGATAGTTCAACAAAGAAATTCACATTATATCCTCCTGTAAAAACAACAATAGAGGTAGAAAGTGAAGAATGGATAGACGATGATATTGATATACGCCAAATCTTTGCTACTTCACAAATAGATGAAGAAGATCATATTTTAAATCTAATGGAAAGGAATGAATCTTCTTCATATTGTGAATCTAGCCATAGTTTTCAAGAAAAATGTAATATTGAATATTTGACATCTCCTCAAATGTCTTTACATTCTATGGAGAAATTTGGCAATTCTTTAATAGAAAATTTTCCAGTGAAAACTTTAAATATCAATGATAATCTGGAAGAATATCAAAAGGAAGAATTGATAAAGATGTTACAAGAACATTCCTCTGCTTATGCATGGGAATACACTAATATGAAAGGAATTGATCCTAACACTTGTATACATGATATCTACATTGAAGAAAATGCAAAACCAATCTGACAACCCTAGAGAAGAATGAATCAAAATTTAAGGGAAATTGTTAAAGAGGAATTAGAAAAATTGTTGAATGTGAATTTCATTTATCCAATATCAGAAAGCCAATGGGTTTCACCATTGGTAATTGTTTTTAAAAGGAATGGAAAATGGAGATTATGCATTGATTACATGGAATTCATAAAGCTACTTTAAGATCATTTTCCAGTTCCTTTTCTAGATCACGTTTTAGAAACATTGGCAGGAAAAAAATATTTTTCATTCTTGGATGGTTTTAGTGGATATAACTAGATCCAAGTGGCTCCAGAAGATCAAGATAAACCCAATTTACCTATCCATGGGGAACCTATCCTTACCAAGTACTTCTTTTTGGGTTATGTAATCCACCTGCAACATTCCAAAGGGTAGTTTTAGGCATTTTCTCTTATCTAATTCATGATTGTGTAGAAGTTTACATGGTTTATTTTACTATCTATGGAAATTATTTTGAAGAAACTCTCAAAAATTTGGCAAAATATTTCATTAGATGTAAAGAAACAATTCTCTCATTAAGCCATGAAAAATGTTTTATGATGTTTACTGAGGGAATTGTTTTAGGACACCATATTTTAGGAAATGGAATTAGAGTGGATACATCTAAAGTGGACGTTATTTCTAAATTATCAGTTCGAACCTGTCAAAGAGATGTTAGAATTTTTCTTGGTTTTACTAGTTATTATAGAATATTCATAGAAAACTTTACAAAAATAGACTCTCCACTTTTCAAATTTCTCACAAAAAGATTGTGAATTCATCTAGAATTTTGACTGCCAAAAAGCTTTTGAAACATTGAAGTAAAAGATCTTTGAAGCACCCATTCTAAGAGGACCCAATTAGAAACTACCTTTTCACATTTCAACTAATGCCTCAGATACAACTTTAGGAGATGTGTTAGGACAGAAGGATTTAACTCCTTATGCCATTTACCATACTAGTAAAAATTTGACTCCTGCATAGTTAAATTACACTGTAATGGAAAATGAGGTTTTATTTGTTGTACATGCCATCAATAAATTCAGATCATTCTACAATTAGATATCTGATGAATAAACCAGTTACTAATGGCAGAATTACAAGATGGCTATTTTTATTACAAGAATTCATGTTACTATTTTGGATAGATCTGGAAAACAAAACACAGTTGTTGACTTTCTATTTAGAATCCAAAATGATAATAATGATGTTCCTGTAGAGGATAATTTTCCTGATGAATTTATTTTTGTAGTATCTATTGAATCTCCTTGGTTTGCATATATTTCTAATTATTTGGATACAGGGAAGTTATTGTTATATTTGTCACTTCAAAAGAAAACAAAGGTTATTCAAACTACTAAAACCTATTCCTAGATAAATGAAGAATTGTACAAGACATGACCTGACCTAATCATTCAAAGATGTGTTAGAGAAGATGAAGTACCAGAAATATTGAAGGCTTTTCATGATGAACCATGTGGAGGACATTTCGTTGATAAAAGAACTACTTATAACATCCTTCTCTTAGGATATTATTGGCCTTCTCATTTTAAGGATGCCAAAGAATATGTTAAGAGATGTGACAGTTGTCATAGAATGGAAAAACATGTTCCATCAGGCATTTTGAACCTTTTGAAAAATGGGCTTTGGATTTTGTTCATTCAACCAATCCACCATCAAGACAAAAAAGGTATATTCTTTTTTATACAGATTATGTCACAAATTGGGTAGAAGCTAAAGCACTTTCTTCTGTTACTGAATATGTTGTAGTTTCATTTCTTTTTGAGGATATTTTTCATTTGTTTTGGTCTTCCAAAGGAAATTGTGACAAATCAAGGCACTCAATTCACATCCAAACTAGTACAAAAAATAATGGAGTAATACAAATCAAACATACAAGGTCAACTCCATATCATCCACAAGCCAATGAACAAGTTGCCAACAAAGTAAATGAAGAAATTCTTACCAAAACAATGCATTTTCATAGAAGGGATTGGGAAGAAAATATTCCAAAAGATTTGTGGGCATATCATACCACATGGACAAATATAACTAGACACACTCCTTATGAACTTGTTTATGGAAAACAAGTCTTGCTTCCTATTGAGTTCCATTTAAATACTTTTAAAACAACAACCAATTTGGGTCTTGATTTATCAGAAGCCCAAAGACAAAGAATGAAGAAATTGAATGAACTTGATGAGATATGACAATACGTTATTCAAAGAATAAATACAGCCCAACAACAAAGATATAGGTGGCATGATAAGTTTATCAAAAAAAGAAAATTTCAGCCTGGTGATTGGGCATTGCTTTTTGATTCAAAATTTAAATATTTTCAAGGAAAATTTCAAACTTATTAGCTTGGTCCATATGAGATTGAAACTGTCTTTGATAATGGAGCATTCAAAATCAGAATTATTGATGAACAGAAGGTGACATTCCTTGTAAATGGTCATAGATTAAGAATATATCATAAACCATTAACAAGGGAAGAATTCATAAGAAATCTGCAAGATAATCTTGATTTGAAGTTGTTCAAGGAAGACTCTTCTTCCCCTCCAACTTAGTCTTTTACTTTCTTTTTCAAAATAAAAAATAAATAAATAAAAATAAATAAAATATATATATATATACACACACACACACACATATACATACATACATACATACATACATACATACATGAAAATCAACATTGTTGGCATGTTTATATGGAAAAAGTAAGTTGAAAACCAAGATTTCTTGGTAGCTTAGACTTTCTTTTCCCTATTCTAGTCCCATTTTATTTTTATTCCTCTTTTTCTCCTTTGAAATAATGCAACTACGAAATTGTCAACAATTTGCAGCTCTAACAAAATTTTGCAACTGAATTGGAAGATTGTGACTAGACTAAATGGAAATGATGATAAAATCAAAATCAAATGAATATTGTGGTTGAAGCAACTGGACAACCTACAAAAGACAAATCAAAAGTAGTAAGATAAAGGAGCAAATGTGTGTAAATATTGAGTTATATAATAAAGGTAAAATATTTGAATTATCAAATAAAAATATGAGTAACCATTGCTACTACCATATTGAATAATGATTACCCTTATTTGTTTTCACATGACTTAGGTTTAATGAAAATATCATTGCCTTTTCAACAAAGTCAGGGTTTAACTGTGATATAATCACCCTCACCTCTCCATTCATCATTCGTCTGCACAAACACTTCCATTTCACTCAACCTTGTTGTAGAGCCGAGACCACTCTCACCTAAAATTTGTTTTCCTAACTCGTTTCATACTCAAATTCATTCCCATTCGTTAAGCCTGTGAAAAGAATGATTGTGGATTAGACTTCCTTTGTCATGGGTTTCATTGTAAGCTCAGAGTCGAATGGAATTAGGTTTCTATAGGGATATCCACAAGTCAAACAAATGTCGCAGCAAGCTCGATGGGTTGAATTTGTGGAGAAATTCGATGGCCATGAGAAGGAGGTAACAAAATATTTTTCTAGGGCATATGACTACATCGAAATATAAATTGGGGACATGAAGTTGGTGTTGACAGAATCCTTGATATCAGAAGTGACAGGATTGCCAAGAATTGGAGAAAGTTGGTTTAAGAACAAAAGAATTGAAGAATGAGAATGGAGGGTTTTCCTCAATAATCCAGGTATGAATATTTCTGAGTTTAAAAAGTGAATACCAATCACAACTTTGAAGAATAAATGGAGAAACCTGTTGCTAATGTTACACAATATTTTGTCACACCTCCTGCACTTCCCCGTGACATAGCACAAAGTGGCTGAAACATGAATATAATGCAGTGTAATCATTCATATATGCATCTTAGATCCTTCCTAAGATATTGATTGGAAAATTCCTTGAGCTTCCCCTGAAGGAAATAGCTCTAAAACCATAATTTGAGAATCATCACCCTTATGAGACTAAAAACAATGATGATTGCCTGTTGCACTATACTCGACCTTCGATGGCATCGCTCCATTTTCTTATATACCCATGATGATCCAAAAAAGGAAATTTTCCCAAAGAGGATAAGAAGCTTCTAGAGCAGCAAGTTTGAGGTTATTCAGCATAGATGAGGTCGAATTCTCCCAATTTGGCCTATTGGTCTTACCCCTATGAGCTACCTCCTTGAGATAAGGGCCTACTCCTATCTTTGGAGAGATCCTAACTCCCTTTCCCAACCTATATATTCATCCTCTCCCATTCCCAAATGGTTGATCTATGTCTATTTGCACCCTTATGCTAAGATTGTGCCTATATGCTACTCATTTGGCTTGGAGAACAAATGCTTGGAGACCTTATCTTGGACTTGGATATTCATTCAAGGAGAGCCTATCAACATCAAGGCTTGGTTGTACGCTTCCCCTTATTTTCTATTAATATACAATTGCTAGTTCATTTTCCAGTGATGTTTATGTTCATGTATCATCTATCTTAACATTCCTTGATCAGTTAAGTAGGTTGCTTTTGAATATGTTGTTTGTATTTGCATGCCTTGTTGTGTATTGATCTCTTGTGCAGGTGCATAAACGTTGTGAGCAGTAGGAATGAGCTCGTGATGCAAGTGATTCAAATTCTTCAACAAAGTAGATTGAGATAGCATCAGAACAAGGTAGGCTGTCTTCTTCGTTTCTCTTTTCAATCGTAAACTAGGAAAGTGTATGGTAGATTGTCACTTAGGTTGCTAGTCCCACTCATTGTTCTAGAGGTATCATCTCTGTCCACAGAGAGGATTTACCTAGAAAACACTAATCATTCAAAAGTTTATAACTTGTGAAGGAAGATTTCGTAATATGTTCTTTTATCATGTAAGATTAATGATGATTTTTTTAGATGGAAATGAAATTAACTTAACATATTTTATACTTCAAAGCTTAAGAAAAATGGTTGGTAGAATTCAAAGAAAAATTCAATCTATTGATAGTGCTCTATATCATCATGGTATAGTAAAAATATTGGTTCAAGCACATCTTAGAAAAATTTGAGACAACTAGGAATATTTCTTAGTTAGAAATCATTTCAAGGAAGCATAACTAGAATAGCCCAGTGGTTAAAAAAAGAGAAGTATAAGGAAGTTAATCATAAAACATAATTGACCTCTAGAACAAGAGAAACATTTAAAAGATGAGACTCCTCTAGCAGATATTCTAGCAAATCTTAAAAAGACAAATATTAAGAGAAAGGTAACTAGAACTAGGGAAGGAAGTTCATCCAAAGAGAAAACATAGCAAGGAAAGGTTAAGAAGCAGCCCCTTATTACTAAGTTATCACCCAAAACATCATATTTCATATTAAGAAGTGCAAGGATCAATAAGAAATTACATGAACATCATTGATAGTCCCCATAATTTGTTGATTTATAGAAAGAAGAAATGGAACCTACAATTCCATCACCATCGACGCCATCACCCACAACTGCCAATCTAGTTAGAAGAAACCCAGATATTGATCTGGTGCAGTAGGAAATTTATGACTATATAGAGTCTTTGGCAAGAAAACATATAGGTAAAAACATTGCATCATCCTCAAATCAAGGATAAAATGAAGAAATACATTTTAATATCTCAGAAGGACATAAAGTTGAAGAAACCCTCAAACAAGAAATTTATGAATTAGAAACACTGAATATAAATCTAAAGCAGGAGAATGAAGCAATAAAAGCACAAAACGAAATCCAAAAAACTTAGAATGAAAAATTCCCACTACATCTTGGTATGTGGTATAAGAAAAACAAGAAATTGACAGCTCAAAACAAATTTCTAAAGAGGAAGATAATGGGCCTACAACACACAATTCTGATGAAAAATTTGAGGATGAAAATCACTATAAAGAAATCAAGGAGTAACTCGGATGTCCTTGCACAGGTATCTGACAAGGTTCAGTAACGAGGACTCAAAGATTTTGAAATTTTGCATGAGGACATGAAATGTCTTCCGTGTGTGGGGATGTTGAACCCCATAATTGCTTTTTTTTTGCAACCCTTTTTCACTCTAATCCTTCCTTTATGACCTTCATAACTACGATTTGGGTATCAAATTACAAGGTGGAAATAATAGCATGTACATAATCATATTATACTTCAAAAATGTAATTCATCTTTATTATTTAACTTAATATCTATTTGAGCTACTGAATTATAGCTATTCTACAACTGATGAATGTTTCTATAGATAAGTCCAAGGTTTGATAGGTTGCGGAGCCTCAGCCGAGAAACATGTCACATTGGTAGTTGGTAATTAACTATGACAGCGATTTGTTCCTATTTGCAAAAGATGGATTGATAAAGAAGGCACTCAATCAGTTCAGTCAAAGGATAAGTCAACTATCACAAAAGGTGAATCAAGCGAGCGAGATGCAGATTTTCTGCCTCATGATTTGTTGCGTTGGTAGAAAATCATGAGCCAAATTACGATATCTTATCTCTTTAGTTAATTATAGCCAATGTCAATTAGCATAGGTGTAAATCTCTGAAAGCATTTATTGCATAATGGTTTTATAAATATTCCTTTTAGCATGGCTAAAACAGATTTGAATTTTAAAGCATTATGTTTTGTTATATAAAAAATATGTTTCGATTCCATTTATTGCATAATGGTTTTATAAATATTCCTTTTAGCATGGCTAAAACAGATTTGAATTTTAAAGCATTATGTTTTGTTATATAAAAAATATGTTTCGATTCCATTTTTCTGTACAATCTTGATGCATGGATAATTAACTTGTGAAAGCTTTATAGTGCTACCTACTTCTCGTAGGAGGGACCCCTCAAGATAGTAAGGTCTTCATTTGTTAACAATTAGTATTTTAGTTTGTATTTGCTATAGATTCATGTCAATTCATTTGAGTAATTGAGTTTTGATTCTTAGATATAAGTTTGAGATTGTTTCTACTAATCATTTTATTGTTTAGGTTAAGAGAGATTTCAGATGCACATGGATAGAGTACAATCTAACATAGCAGTAGAAGTATAAGATTTAAATTGTAGTGATTTTCAATTGCAAAACTAATCCTTCTTTAAGTTAGAAAAAATTCATTTGTAAGTGTCATTTTATTGCAGAGAGTGATTTGATTTGAGTGCAAGTGTGATTTAAATTTTTGCAAGTGTGATTTTCTAATTCTCATTCAATCAAGAGTAATCATATTGAAGTGAGGTTTTGAGATTAATTTACATTTAAGCAGTTATGGTTTTTAAGAGTGAATTTTCGTATTTAAGAAAATGTGATTCTAAGAGCAAGAGTAATTTTATTTCAAAGCAATTGTGAGTGTGACCATTATTCAAGAAAGTAAAGTAGAATTGATTTAATTTTGTATAGGTTACATAGCTATAGAAAAATATGTGCATCTCAATAACTCAGATTAACTTAGGAATTGAATGAGTGATAAAGACTCTTAGCACATATAGTGCACATACACTTCATCAATTTAGTAGCCCTGGTTGATAATTCATGTAAGTAATTTAAGACCAATTAAATTACCAAACACATGGTCAACACCATGTTTCACATTCTTTAGGATGAGTTGGATATAGTTTCCAAGACCATATACCCAGAACCTATGGACGCAAGAGTCCGCTATCAGAAAGACATCATCAATCAGTTTGTGGGAATCATCACACAATACCAATCTTGGCATAAGTACGTGACTGAGAAGCACCAAGTGGAGGTTGCTGAGTTGGTGTTTCTCAAATCTTCGGAGTCATAGTGTTTTGTCTTGTTAGGCTACCTCTCACCTATTCTATCTCACATGGATACATGTGGAAAATGTAATATTATTTATAAATATGTTGTAAGTGAAATTCCAAGTGTCATTAGTGGAATGTGAAAGGTTATTGTGTTATGTAGTGAGTTATTTGTAAAGAAGTTGAAGAGTCATGAGGGTAGCCAAAGAGTCACAAAGGGGAATGTTAAGGGCCACCCCACCCTTTGTTATAAATAGAACCTCATAACTCATAGAACATGATTTTGGGAGACAAGCTTTTGGCTAGGCTTAGGCTTAGAAAATCCTTGGGATTATTATGATGAGCCTTGACTTCTCCACATCATAGAGAGAGTATACTTCTTTGGAGGAGAAGGTGTTCTTAACTGTAATGTTCCACTACTAGGGCTAGTGGTTGTCAATGGTGTATGTATGGATAGAAATTTCACTTATAATAATAATAACAGAGCTGAAACACTTTCCTGCATATGTTGTTATTGTAGTTGGACTATTCTAGTTGCTTTATCAATATATGTTTTTTAACTTACACATTTTATTATGAACTACTTTGTATGCAATTGTACGAGTCATGTTCAATGTGCATTGTTGGATTAACTCGTCACTTTAATTTATGGACTATTCTACATTTTAGCTTGTGATGTCATTCCAATCATGTGCTCCCTTCAAGTTGTGCACTATTACAAGATTCTAAGGGGTGCACTTCCTTTTTCCCTCTATGTGTCAGAACCTTCATTTATCACACTTGACTCTCCACAGGGTCACACACTTGCTCTCACCCAAAGTTATCTTACTTATATATGCATGCTACCATGGTCAAGGCATTACACTACCACCCACTGTTGGGACTCCTACTCCAAATGGTTTCAGGTCTACTTGGGGCTTCTTATCGAGGAGATCCCTTGAATGTTGGCAGGTCCAGCACCATCAACATGTTGATAGGAAAATATTGGTTTATATGACTATTGTTCATGGTGAGTTTTTGGTCATTAGAAGTCTGCCAGGCGAAGCACAAGTTGAGTTGTTGGTCTAGGCATGCATTTGTGAGAGTTCCTATATGTCTGTCGAAGTGTTTTACTTTGTTGACAAGTGGTGGTGTTATGAATAGCAATGATTGTTCATATTGCTAGAGGTTAGGTGTATGTGTCTAGGCAGGAACTGTCATGAATGTAATCCTAGTTGAGACTCAGACCAACAGGAATAATTTTCTCATGACTCAGTTGCACAACCATGTGTTGTTTCAACAAGAGATCCCTCTTACCTTATTTGGGCATAGATTGGGAGTAAATATTCCTTTCCCTTAAAATCAATCTTCTTCATATGATAGAGAGGAAGCTTCTTGGATCAGATTAAAGGTACCTGAAGTTTTCAGCATAAGAAGAAGAATTTGACAGGTCCACAAGATTAGAAGACAAAGAGAGATTGCTGACAAGGGGAGCAT
Source organism: Pinus taeda (assembly GCA_000404065.3). NCBI lineage: Eukaryota > Viridiplantae > Streptophyta > Pinopsida > Pinales > Pinaceae > Pinus > Pinus taeda. The sequence continues at coordinate 106,129 of APFE030654036.1, forward strand.
GTTAGTATCTTTTCCATTGATGTCAAAGGGGGAGAAGTATTGATGATCAAACAAAAAATGGTAAATGATCATTGGTAAAGCACAAGGATAAGTATCAAAGAAAAGTATTGATCATTTGCAATTATGTGTTGTTTTATCTTGGGGTTTCCATCAACACCAAAAGGGGGAGATTGTTGGAAATAGGTTGTCATTGAGAGAAAAGGTAATGGAAAAGAAAATAAAAAGGGAAAGGAAAAATAAAAGGAAATGGAAAAGTAAATGCAAAGGTATAGGAAAAAACAAAGGCAATGGACAGGTTGGCATAGGAAAAGAAAAGGCAAAGGAAAAATCATTGCAACTGGTAAAGGCAATAACAAAGAGCAGCAAAGGTAATTGGAATCATGTAAAGGATTTCGAGCTAGTCTTGAAGTAGCAGATCATCCCAGTTGCAGGTGAAACCCACTCAAATGGATAGAGCTCTAAAATATATTCCCAATGGTGTGTGGAAGTCTGAAAATGGCCTCTTGGATCGAGAGATAGAGCTAATCAAATTTGTTGACCCCAAGATCAATATAACAAAATCAGAGAATGTTGGATGAGTTTTTGCACACAACCAAAGTTGCCACAAGTGCCAAAACTAACAACGAAGTGACCAAATGATAAATTGGCATTAGGTGGAAGCCATAGAAACAACATGAAGCATTTATATTGGGTAGGTAGATCCTACCTGACAATCTATCCTGACAAAGGAAGCCCAGTAGCATGACCATGGCATAATACTTTTGATTCATAGATATAAGCAATTGGGATGCAAAGAATGGGTGGAGCCCACCCAGAGGCAGTACCATGGAAGTATAGTTTTGTTGCAAAATATAGACACGTTAGTCGGTAGATACTAGGACACGGAAGCAGAGAACCAAGAAATGAGATTTGAGCAGAGGAACCCACTCCGAGAGTTCCTCCCGCTCAGGATTATCCAAGAGGGAAAACAAAGTGGAATCGCAGTAAGACGTCAGCCCCACGGAAATCTATGAAAAACAAAGGAAATGGTTGGTAAGCCTATAAACCAATTAACAAAGAAATTACTTGTAGAATAAGTCTCCAAGATCCCATTTCTCTCTCCTCCGTTAGGACAGGTGATAGAATGCGATTAGGCCAAACAACGGTGGAAGGTGACATCAACAAGACCAATAGGAGGTGGAAACATGGCAATAATTTTTGGCATTTTTGGGCACACTAATGGCCCATATATGGGTGACACATGTCACCACTATAGTTTGACATGTGGAATGAGTGATGTCATCTTGGTGATATGAGCCTGATAGTATGGTTGGTGTGCACTAAGAGAAAGGATCGAGAGATAGGGACACTGTGACACATAGGCATAAAAATTGGTGGATGCCAACCAATCAAAGAGATGTCAGGAGGACCCCATGGGACAGCTCATCCTATTGGACATATCTTGATGGTTTATGTAGAGGCATGAAATGGCAAGCATCGGGTTTGGGAGTTTCGGGCATAGCACCTAGACCTAACCCTTGGGTCATTTCATGTAGAAATGAACCTAGGGCACAGAGAATAGAGCAACAAAGGCCCTTAGGAGATCAAGCTTAATGCTTAGACCTTCCCTGGTTTCTTTCATGTAGAAATTGTTGTAGTAGCTACAACCACCCTCCAAAATTTTGCCTTAGCTTCGTTTTGGAGCCTCCCTACCAACATTTCGCAGCAACATGTCTTGCTTCATCAAGTACACAAGTTCCAGTGATTTTATTGCAAAAAGACAACCTATCGATCATACCTTGATGCATTCCCCTCACAGTTTTCTCATCCAGACTTGGTCCAGCAGCAGGCTGAGGAGATCCTTCAATAATTTCCACAAACATGGAGGGCAACCAACCTTCCCTCCAAAAATTGCGCAATCCTGTTGAGCCACAGAATTGCACAATTCTGCCGAGCAAGATTCACCCAGAAAATTGCGCAATCCTTCCTAGTTAGGCTACTCAGCCTAGAATTTGCAAAAATCTAGGCAATAGTCAATTTCTCTTTCCAAAAATTACGCAAATCTTCTCAGCAGCTAGCCTAGCTCCCAGCCAGAAATGTGCATTTTCTCCTAGCAGTTGAGCAACCTCTTTCATTTGCAGCTGAGTTTACCGGTTCCCTCTAGGACTGAGCAAAATAGACTTGCATGCATGGACTGCTTCTCCCAAGATAGCATGCAAAGGAACCCCTCATTTCAAGGACCTATTTTTGGCAGTTGGAGGTTACATGCAAGGATCATTTCAGCAACCTCCCACCAAGTGTTGCTTTCCCTAGATTTATGGAATGCGTGTCACAACCTCGATTTTATCAAAAATCATCAACCATATGCTGCAAAGCTCATTCCTCACATCAACCTTGCAGCTTTTACATCCCACATCGCATCTAGGAGCTGTCATCACTTTCAACTCAGTTGTTTAGGGGTAAGCTCACTTTCCATGTCTTATGTTGCATTTTTGGAGCTTTTAATTTTTCGCTTCGTATGAACACTATCTGCTTGATTTCAGTGAGCTCCTGTTGTCATTTTGATACATACTAGCTTGTATTAGCATCGTTTTAGTTTTCATTTACATCTCATTGTTGTCACATGTATGAAACTGTTTTTCACGAATGGTCGTTGATTTGGCAACTCACCTCACCCACATGCATGTTGTTCCATTTTCTAAATCTGTCATTGACTATTTGCATGCATGATAATTCACTTATGCTTACACTCAATATCACCATGCATTCACATTCACATTCTCTTTTAATTTCCTGTCAACGAGTTTGGTCAACCTTGGCCCAGACTCTGCCTTCACTGAGACAGTATTATGTAATTCAAGGAGAGAAGGCTTTGTCTTCCTCTCCAGAAATGTGAATTTCTACCCAAGCGCTATCCTCCAAGATCGTTTTGTGCATTTCTGAGGGAAAGTGACTGCTTGCCCAGAAAATTGCGCAATGCAGTCCCTGAGCCTGTAGTCACTCCAAGCTGGAATTGCTCATTGTGAAATTCTAGCAGTTAGTAGCCAGTCTATACTGTGCATTGCAAAGTTCCAACAATCAATCAACCTCCCAATATCCCATATTGTTCCTTGCATAGTTTTGGTACTCAGTCTCCCGACCTCCCAGCTGAAATTGTGTGACCTTCATGGTCAGTCACACTGGTATGTTGCAAGTCAGTTCTCAAGTTCATTTTGGTTTTTGATTGAAAGATTGCTTGCCATGAGTTTTTCCATGTCTTCAGGTATCGCAGGTGTTCATTTTCCTCTCAGCAGTATAGGTACCATGGTTTTCGAGAGAGAAAAGTTGAAGACATAATCCAGAGCGGACTTGAGGATGCAGTCGATCAAATGTCTATGGACTTGCCTACCCACAAAGACATCAAGTTGTTCATAGACAAGGACATCAAGATATGACGGCAACAACATCACAGTGAGCAACATCATGAATAGTAGCTGAAGGTAGCATATTGGATGCAATGAATGCAAGAGGAAGATTGTTGACAACACGAAGGTGGAACAAAGTTGCAAGCTAAAGCAGATCCACTGATGATGAAAACAACTTTGGAGACTCGGGCTATGAGGTGATGACATGACATGAAGATCATGCTAGGATAGAGAATGGAATAAAGAAGGAGTTGCATGTGTTGAAGCAGAAACTCAAGAAAGAACATGAGTTTCATAGACAAGCAAATGAGTTGCACCAGGAACAGGAACAAAAGAGGGCACAACATGCACTCATGGATGAAACTGCACTCGTACAAGTTATAGATCCATCCCAACAGCTGGCACAGAGAAAACATGGTGAGCAATGTTGTTGATCTCATGCAAGGTATTGAGCAGCATGCATGTCATTATGCACACGCATACAATCCAACCCATTTAGCACACTCACCAAGGCGAAGACAAGAAGCAATTCCGACTGGAGTTGAGCATGTAGTTGACAGTTGATGCACATGACCACCAGCACACACTGGAATATTAGCATGAACAATATGCATTAGTGTGTTGTTGGTTCAGCTACACCCAAGAAGACCATGCACATGTTAGAAGATGAGCTGGATGGAGGAGCCATACAAATGCACCCACATGCAATGGAGACAAGAGTTCACTTCAGCAAGATGTCACCATGGAGTGCATGCACACCATCATGGACGACCAAGCTTGGCATCATCTCACTGCCTTCATCGTCACAAGCATGACAAAGAGTTGGTCTCACCACAACAGACCGAGTTTCAGTGATATCTTGCATGGATTTCTCAAGCCATTTTGTCTCACATGGGTACATGTGCATTGTAATGTAACGTCTTGTCAAGTGTCGATAGTTGGATGTAACAATCATAGAGTAGATGAAGAGTCATGAGGGTAGATGAACTTTCACAAAGGCGAATGTCAAAAGTCACCTCACCCTTTTCTATAAATAGTCCCTCTTAACTCATTGTAAGGGCTTTTGGTCAGCCATGCTTCGATAGGAGTATCTTAGAGAAAGCTTGGATAGTGTTGTAATGAACCTTGGCTTCAAAGAATAAATACATCCCAACAACAAAGATATAGGTGGCATGATAAGTTTATCAAAGAAAGAAAATTTTAGCCTGGTGATTGGGCATTGCTTTTTGATTCTAAATTTAAAGATTTTCAAGGAAAATTTCAAGCTTATTGGCTTGGTCTATATGAGATTGAATCTGTCTTTGATAATGGAGTATTCAGAATCAGAATTATTGATGAACAGAAGGTGACATTCCTTGTAAATGGTCATAGATTATGAATATATCATAAACCATTAACAAGGGAGGAATTCATAAGAAATCTGCAAGATAATCCTAATTTGAAGTTGGTCAAGGAAGACTCTTCTTCCCCTCCAGCTTAGTCTTTTACTTTCTTTTCCAAAATAAATAAATATATATATATATATATTATATATATATATATATATATATATATATATATATATATAATATATATATATATATATATATATATATATATATATATATATAAACATGAAAATCAAAATCAACATTGTTGGCATGTTTATATAGAAAAAGTAAGTTGAAAACCAAGTGTTCTTAGTAGCTTAGATTTTCTTTTCCCTATTCTAGTCCCATCTTCTTTTTATTCCTCTTTTTGTCCTTTGAAATAGTGCAACTACGAAATTGTCAACAATTTGTAGCTCTAACAGAATTTTGCAGCTGAATTAGAAGATTGTGACTAGAGTAAATGGAAATGATGATAAAATCAAAATCAAATGAATATTGTAGTTGAAGAAACTCGACAACCTACAAAAGACAAATTAAAAGTAGTAAGATAAAGGAGAAAATGTATGTAAATATTGAGTTATATAATAAAGGTAAAACATTTGAATTATGAAATAAAAATATGAGTAACCATTACTACTACCATATTGAACAATGATTACCCTTATTTATTTTCGCATGACTTAGGTTTAATGAAAATATCATTTTCTTTTTAACCAAGTCAGGGTTTAACTGTGATATAATCATCCTCACCTCTCCATTCATCATTCCTCTGCATGTCAAGCACTTCCATTTCACTCAACCTTGTTGTAGCGCCGAGACAACTCTCACCTAAAATTTGTTTTCCTAACTCGTTTCATACTCAAATTCATTTCCATTCCTTAAGCCTGTGAAAAGAGTGATTGTGGATTAGACTTCCTCTATCATGGGGGTCATTGTAAGGTAAGATTCAATGGAATTAGGTTTCTAAAGGGATATCCACAAGTCAATCAAATGTTGTGGCAAGCTCGATGGGTTGAATTTGTGGAGAAATTCATGGCCATGAGAAGGAGGTAACAAAACATTTTTCTAGGGCATATGACTACATCGAAATAGAAATTGGGGACATGAAGATGGTGTTGATAGAATCCTTAATATCAGAAGCAACAGGATTGCCAAGAATTGGAGAAAGTTGGTTTAAGAACAAAAGGATTGAAGAATGAGAATGGAGGGTTTTCTCAAGAATCCAGGTATGAATATTTCTAAGTTTAAAAAGTGAATACCAATCACAACTTTGAAGAATAAATGAAGAAACCTGCTGCTAATGTTACACAGTATTTTGTCACACCTCCTGCACTTCCCCATGACATAGCACAAAGTGCCTAAAACATGACTATCATGTAGTGTAATCATTCATATATGCATCTTAGATCCTTCCTAAGACATTGATTGGAAAATTCCTTGAGCTTCCCTGAAGGAAATAGCTCTAAAACCATAATTTGAGAATCATCGCCCTTATGAGACTAAAAACAAGGATGATTGCATGTTGCACTATATTCAACCTGTGATGGCATTGCTCTATTTTCTTATATACCCATGATGATCCCGAAAAGGTAATTTTCCCAAAGAGGATTAGAAGCTTCGTGATCTAGAAGCTTCTAGAGTGGCGAGTTCAAGGTTGTTCAGCATAGATAAGGTCAAATTCTCCCAACTTGGCCTATTGGTCTTACTCCTATGAGCTACCTCCTTGAGATAAGGGCCTACTCATATCTTTAGAGAGATCCTAACTCTGTTTCCCAGCCTATATATTCATCCTCTCCCATTCCGAAATGGTTGGTCTATGTCTATTTGGACCATTATACTAAGATTGTGCCTATATGTGACTCATTTGGCTTGGAGAATGAGTGCTTAGAGAGCTTAGCTTGGACTTGGATATTCATTCAAGGAGATCCTATTAACATCAAGGCTTGGTTGTATGCTTCCCCTTATTTTCTATTAATATACAACTGCTAGTTCATTTTCCATTGATGTTTATGTTCATGTATCATCTATCTTAACATTCCTTGATCAGTTAAGTAGGTTTCTTTTGAATATGTTGTTTGTATTTGCATGCCTTGTTGTGTATTGATCTCTTGTGTAGGTGCATAAATGATGTGAGCAGCAGGAACGAGCTCGTGACGCAATTGATTCATGGTCTTCAACAAAGTAGATCGAGATAGCATCAGAACAAGGTAGTCCATCTTCTTCGTTTCTCTTTTCAATAGTAAACTAGGAAAGTGTATGGTAGATTGTCATTTAGGTTGCTAGTCCCACTCATTGGGCTAGAGGGATCGTCTTTTTTCACGGAGAGGATTTACCTAGAGAATACAAATCATTCAAAAGTTTATAACTTGTGAAGGAAGATTTCGTAATATGTTCTTTTATCATGCAAGATTAATGATGAATTTTCTATATGGAAATGAAATTAACCTAACATATTTTCTACTTCAAAGCTTAAGAAAAATGGTTGGTAGCATTCAAAGAAAAATTCAATCTATTGATAGTGCTCTATATCATCATGATATAGTAAAAATATTGGTTCAAGCATATCTTAGAAAAATTGGAGACAACTAGGAAGATATCTTAGTTAGACATCATTTCAAGGAAGCATAAATAGAATAGCCCAGTGGTAAAACAAAGAGAAGTATAAGGAAGCTAACCATAAAACATAATTCACCTCTAGAACAAGAGAAACATTCAAAGGATGAAACTCCTCTCGTAGATATGTTATCAAATCTTAAAAGGACAAATCTTAAGAGAAAGGTAACTAGCACTAGGGAAGGAAGTTCATCCAAAGAGAAAACATAGCAAGGAAAGGTTAAGAAGCACACCCCTTATTACTAAATTGTCACCCAAAACAACATATTTCATATAAAGATGTGCAAGGATCAATAAGAAATTACATGAACATCCTTGACAGTCCCCATAATTTGTTGATTTATAGAAAGAAGAAACAGAACCTATTGTTCCATCATCATTGATGCCATCACCCACAACTGCCAATCTAGTTAGAGGAAATGTAGATATTGATCTAGTGCAGCAGGAAATTTCTGACTATATAGAGTCTTTGGCAAGAAAATATACAGGTAAAAATAGTGCATCATCCTCAAATCAAGGAGAAAATGAAGCAATACATTTTAATATCTCAGAAGGACATCAAGTTGAAGAAACCATCAAACAAAAAATTTATGAATTAGAAACACTGAATAGACATCTAAAGCAGGAGAATGAAGCAATAAAAGCATAGAATGAAATCCAAAAAACTTAGAAAGAAAAAATCCTACTACATCTTGGTATGTGGTATAAGAAAAACAAGAAATTGACAGTTCAAAACAAATTTCTAAAAAGGAAGATAATGCGCCTACAACACATAATTCTAATGAAAAAGCAGAGGATGAGAATCACTGTAAAGAAATCAAGGAGTAACTTGGATGTCCTTGCACAAGTATCTGATGAGGTTCAGTAACAATAAGGACTAAAAAATTTTGAAATTTTGCATGAGGACATGAAATATCTTCCATGTGTGGGGATGTTGAATCCCATAATTACTTCTTTTTTTACAACCCTTTTTCACTCTAATCCTTCCTTTTTGACCTTCATAACTATGATTTGGGTATCAAATTACAAGGTGGAAATCATAGCATGTACATAATCATATTATACTTCAAAAATGTCATTCATCTTTATTGTTTAACTTAATATCTATTTGAGCTACTGAATTACAACTATTCTACAACTAATGAATGTTTCTATAGCTAAGTCCAAGGTTTGATAGGATGCGGAGCCTTAGCCGAGAAACATGTCACATTGATAGTTGGTAATTAACAATGACAATGATTTGTTCCTATTTGAAGAAGATGGATTGATAAAGAAGGCACTCTATCAGTTCGGTCAAAGGATAAGTCAACTATCACAAAAGATGAATCAAGCGAGCGAGATACAAATTTTCTACTTCATGATTCGCTGCGTTGGTAGAAAATCATGAGCCAAATTACAATATCTTATCTCTTTAGTTAATTATAGTCAATGTCAATTAGCATAGGCATCAATCTCTGAAAACATTTATTGTGTAATGGTTTTATAAATATTCCTCTCGGCATGGCCAAAATAGACTTGAATTTTAAAGCATTATGTTTTGTTATATAAAAACTATGTTTCGATTCCATTTTTCTATACGATCTTGATGCATGGATAATTAACTTGTGAAAGCTTGATAGTGCTACCTACTTCTCGTAGTAGGCCCCCCTCGAGATAGTAAGGTCTTCATTTGTTACCAATTAGTATTTTAGTTTGTATTTGTTGTAGATTCATGTCCATTCATTTGAGTAATTAGGTTTTGACTCTTAGATATAAGTTTGAGATTGTTTCTGCTAATCATTTTATTGTTTAGGTTAAGAGAGATTTCAGATGCACATGGATAGAGTACAATCTAACATAGCAATAGGAGTATAAGATTTGCATTGTAGTGATTTTAAATTACAAAACTAATCCTTATTTAAGTTAGAAAAATTTCATTTGTAAGTTTGATTTTATTGCAGAGAGTGATTTGATTTGAGTGCAAGTGTGATTTAAATTTTTGCAAGTGTGATTTTCTGATTCTCATTCAATAAAATGTGATTAATATTTAAGCGAGGTTTTGAGAGTAATTTACATTTAAGCAGTTATGGATTTTAAGAGTGGTTTTTCCTATTTAAGAAAGTGTGATTTTAAGAGAAAGAGTAATTTTATTTTAAAGCAAGTGTGAGTGTGATCATTATTCAAGAAATTAAATTAGAATTGATTTAATTTTGTATAGGTTACATAGCTATAGAAAAATGTGTGCATCTCAATAACTCAGATTAACTTAGGAATTGAATGAGTGATAAAGACTCTTAGCACATACAATGCACATACACTTCATCAATTTAGTAGCCCTGGTTTTTATTCATGTAAGTAATTTAAGGCCAATTAAATTACCAAACACATGGTAAACACCATGGTACACATGCTTCAGGACAAGTCGGATATAGTTTCCAAGACCATATACCCAGAACCTATGGAGGCAAGAGTCTGCAATTAGAAAGACACCATCAAGTAGTTTGGGGGCATCATCACACAATACCAATCTTGGCATAAGTACGTGACCCAGAAGCACCAAGTGGAAGTTGCTGAGTTGGTATTTCCCCAATCTTTGGAGTCATAGTGTTTTGTCTTGTTAGGCTGTCTCTCACCTATTCTATCTCACATGGGTACATGTGGAAAATGTAATATTATCTGTAAATATGTTGTAAGTGAAATTCCTAGTGTCATTAGTGGAATGTGAAAGGTTATTGTGTTATGTAATGAGTTATTTGTAAAGAAGTTGAAGAGTCATGAGGGTAGTCAAAGAGTCACAAAGGGGAATGTCAAGGGCCACCCCACCCTTTGTTATAAATAGAACCTCATAACTCATAGAACATGATTTTGGGAGACAAGCTTTTGGCTAGGCTTAGGCTTAGAAAAGCCTTGGGAGTATTATGATGAGCCTTGGCTTCTCCACATCATAGAGAGAGTATACTTCTTTGGAAGAGAAGGTGTTCTTAAATGTAATGTTTCACTATTGGGGCTAGTGGTCACCAATGGTGTATGTATGGATAGAAATTTCACTTATAATAATAATAATAACAAAGCCAATGTTCTTTCCTGCATATGTTGTTATTGTAGTTGGACTATTCTGGTTGCTTTATCAATGTATGTTTTTTATCTTACACATTTCCTTATGGACTACTTTGTATGCAATTGTACGAATCATGTTGAATGTGTGTTGTTGGATTAACTCGTCACTTTAATTTGTGGACTATTCTGCATTTTAGCTTGTGATGTCATTCCAATCATGTGCTCCCTTCAAGTTGTGTACTATTACAAGATTCTAAGGGGTGCACTTCCTTTTCCCCTTTATGTGTCAGAACCTTCATGTATCGCACATGACTCTCCATAGGGTCAAACACTTGCTCTCACCCAAAGTATCTTACTTATCTATGCAAGCTACCATGGTCAAGGCATTACACTACCACCTAGTGTTGGGACTCCTACTCCAAATGGTTTTAGGTCTAGTTGGGACTTCTTATCAAGGAGATCCCTTGAATGTTGGTGGGTCCAACACCGCCAACATGTTGATAGGAAAATATTGGTTTATATGACTATTGTTCATGGTGAGTTTTTTGTCATTAGAAGTCTGTCAGGTGAATCACAAGTTGAGTTGTTGGTCTAGGCATGGATTGGTGAGAGTTCCTATATGTCTGTCAAAGTTTTTTAATTTGCTGAAAAGTGGTGGTGTTATGAATAGCAATGATTGCTCTTATTGCTAGAGGTCAAGTGTATGTGTCTAGGTAGGAACTGTTATGAATGTAATCCTAGTTGAGACTCAGACCAACAAGAATAATTTTCCCATGACTCGGTTGCATAACCATGTGTTGTTTCAAAAACATATCCCTCTTGCCTTATTTAAGCAAAGATTGGGAGTAAATATTCCTTTCCCTTAAACACAATCTTCTTCATAGGATAGAGAGGAAGCATCTTGGATCAGATTAGAGGTACCTGAAGTTTTCAGCATAAGAAGAAGAATTTGACAGGTCCATAAGATTAGAATACAAAGAGAGATTGTTGACAAGGGGAGCATGTTAGTATCTTTTCCATTGATGTCAAAGGGGGAGAAGTATTGATGATCAAACACAAAATGGTAAATAATCATTGGTAAAGCACAAGAATAAGTATCAAATAAAAGTATTGATCATTTGTAATTATGTGTTGTTTGATCTCGTGTTTCCATCAACACAAAAAGGGGGAGATTTTTGGAAATATGTTGTCATTGATGGCAAAGGTGATGGAAAATAAAATAAAAAGGAAAAGGAAAAATTAAAGGAAATGGAAAAGTAAATGCAAAGGTATATGAATAAACAAAGGCAATGGACAGGTCGGCATAGGAAAAGACAAGGCAAAGGCAAAAGCATTGCAACTAGTAAAGGCAATAACAAAGAGCGGAAAAGGTAATTGGAATCATGTAAAGGATTTGGAGCTAGTCCTAAAGTAGCAGATCATCTCAGATGCAGGTGAAACCCACTAAGATGGATAGATCTCTAAAATATATTACCAACATTGTGTGGAAGTCTGAAAATTTCCTATTGGATCGAGAGATAAAGCTAATCAAATTGTTGACCCAAAGATCAATATAATAGAATCAGAGAATGTTGGATGAGTTTTCGCACACAACCAAAGTTGCCACAAGTGCCAAACCTAACAACGAAGTGACCAAATGATAAATTGGGATTAGGTGGAAGCCATAGAAATAACATGAAGCATTTATATTGGATAGGTAGATCCTACCTGACAATCTATCCCGACAAAGGAAGCCCAACGACATGACCATTGCGCAATACTTTTGATTCATAGGTATAAGCAATTGGGATGCAAAGAATGGGTGGATCCCACCTAGAGGCAGTACCCTAGAAGTATAGTTTTGTTGCAAAAAACAAACACGTCAGTCGACAGATAATAGGACACGGAAGCAGAGAGACGAGAAATGAGATTTGAGCAGAGGAACCCACTCCGAGAGTTCCTCCCACTGAGGATTATCCAAGAGGGAAAAAAAAGTGGCATTGTAGTAAGGCATCAGCCCCACGAAAATATATGAAAAACAAAGGAAATGGTCGGTAATACCATAAACCAATTAACAAAGGAATTACTTGTAGAATAAGTCTCCAAGACCCCATTTCTCTCTCCTTTGGTAGGACAGGTGATAGAATGCGACTGGGCCAAACGACGGAGGAACGTGACGTCAACAAAACCAATAGGAGGTGGAAACGTGGCAATAATTTTTGTCATTTTTGGGCACATTAATGGCCCACATATGGGTGACAAGTGTCACCACTATAGTTTGACATGTGGAGGGAGTGACATCATCTTGGTGATATGAGCCCGATAGTATGGTTCGTGTGCACTAAGTGAAAGGATCGAGAGATAGGGGCATTGTGACACAAAGGCATAACAATTGGTGGATGCCAACCAATCAAAGAAATGTTGGGAGGAACCCATGGGACAGCTCATCCTGATGGACATAACTTGATGGTTTATATAGAGGCATGAAATGGCAAGCGTCGGGTTTGGGAGTTTCGGGCTTAGCGCTAAGACCAAACCCATGGGTCATTTCATGTAGAAATGAACCTAGGGCACAAAGAATAGAGCAACGAAGGCTCTTGGGAGATCAAGATTAATGCTTAGACCTTCCTTGGTTTGTTTCATGTAGAAACTATTGTAGTGGCTACAACCACCCTCCAAAATTTATCCTTATCTTCATTTTGGAGCCTCCCTACCAACCTTTCACAGCAACATGTCTTGCTTCATCAAGTACACAAGTTCAAGTGATTTTCTTGTAGAAAGACAACCTGTCGATCAAACCTTGATGCATTCCCCTCACAGGTTGTTCGTCCAAAATTTGTCCAGTAGCAGGCTAAGGAGATCCTTCAAGAATTTGCACAAATGTGGAGGGCAACTAGCCTTCCCTCCAGAAATTGCGCAATCCTGTTGGGCCCGAGAATTGCATAATTCTGTTGAGCAAGATTCACCCTTAAAATTATGCAATCCTTCCTAGTTAGGTTGCTCAACCTAGGAGTTGCACAAATCTAGGCAACAGTCAACTAATCTTCCCAAAAATTGCACAACTCTTCTAAGTAGGCAGCCCAGCTCCCATCCAGAAATGTGTATTTTCTCCCAACAATTGAGCAGCCTCTTGCATTTGTAGCTGAGTTTACCAATTCCCTCTAAGACTGAGCAAAATAGACTTGCATGCATGGACTGCTTCTCCCAAGATAGCATGTAAAGGAATCCCTCATTTCAGGGACCTATTTTTGGCAGTTGGAGGTTACATGTAAGGATCATTTCAGGAACCTCCCACCAAGTGTTGCTTTCCCTAGATTTGTGGCATGTGCGTCACAACCTAGATTTTATCAAGAATCATCAACTAGATGCTGCAAAGCTCATTCCTCACATCAACCTTGTAGCTCTAACATCCCACATCGCATCTAGGAGCTGTCAGCACATTCAACTCAGTTGTTTTGGTGGTATGATCGCTTTCCATGTCTTGTGTTGCATTTCTGGTACTCTTTTTATTTCACTTCGTATGAACACTATCTACTTGATTTCAGTGAGCGCTTGTTGTCATTTTGATACATACTAGCTTGTATTAGCACCATTTCAGTTTTCATTAACATCTCACTATTGTCGCATGCTTGAAACTGTTTTTCATGAATGGTCGTTGATTCGACGACTCACCTCACCCACATGCATGTTGTTCCATTTTCTGAATCTGTCATTCACTATTTGCATGCATGATAATTCACTTATGCTTACACTCAGTATTGCCATGCATTCACATTCACATTCTCTTTCAGTTTTCCGTCAGCAAGTTTGGTCAACCTTGGCCCGGACTCTGCCTTCACTAAGACAACATTACGTAATTCAGGGAGAGAAGGCTCTGTCTTCCTCTCCAAAAATGTGAATTTCTACCCAGGCACTGTCCTCCAAGAATGTTATACACATTTTTGAGGGAAAGTGACTGCTTGCCTAGAAAATTGTGGAATGTAGTCCCTGAGCCTGCAGTCACTCTGAGTTGGAATTTCTCATTGTGCAATTCTAGCAGATAGCAGCTAGACTAGACTGTGCATTACATAGTTCCAGCAGTCAATCAACCTCCCAGTAGCCCATATTATTCCTTGCGTAGTTTTAGCACTCAGTCTCTTGACCTCCCAGTTGAAATTGTGTGACCTTCATGATCAGTCACACAGGTATGTTGCAAGTCAGTTCTCAAGTTCATTTTGGTTTTCGACTGAAATATTGCTTGCCATGAGTTTTCCATGTCTTTAGGTATCGCAGGTGTTCATCTGCCTTTCAACAGTACAGGTACCATGGTTTTCAAGAAAGAAAAGTCAAAGACACTATCCAAAGTGCACTTGGGGATGCAGTCGATCAAGTGTCTATGGACTTGCCTACCCATAAAGACATCAAGTTATTCGTAGATAAGGACATCAAGATATGACAACAACAACATCACAGTGAGCAACATCATGAATAGAAGCTGAAGGTAGCATACTAGATGCAATGAATGCAAGAGGAAGGTTGTTGACAACATGAAGGTGGAACAAAGTTGCAAGCTAAAGCAAATCCACTGATGATGAAAGTAGCTTTGGAGACTCAGGCTATGAGGTTACGACACGACATGAAGATCTTGCTAGGACATAGAATGTAATAAAGAAGGAGTTGCATGCGTTTAAGTAGCAACTCAAGGAAGAACATGAGTTTCACAGACAAGCGAATAAGTTTCACCATGAACAGGAACAACAGAGGGCGCAACATGCACTCATGGATGAAATTGCACCCGTACAAGTTATAGATCCATCCCAGTAGCTGGCATGGAGCAAACATGGTGAGCATTGTTGTTGATCTCATGCAAGGTATTGAGCAGCATGCATGTCATTATGCACATGCATATAATCCAAACCATTCAGCACACTCACCAAGGCGAAGACAACAAGAAATTCTGACTGGAGTTGAGCATGTAGTTGATAGTTGATGCATATGACCACCAGCACACACTAGAAGATTAGCATGAACAATATGCATTAGTGTGTTGCTGGTTTAGCTACACCCAAGAATACCATGCGCATGTTAGCAGACGAGTTGGATGGAGGAGCCATACCAATGTACCCAGATGCAACGGAGACAAGAGTTCACTTTAGCAAGATGTCACCATGTAGTGCATTCACACCATCATGGATGACCAAGCTTGGCCTCAGCTCACCACCTTCACCATCACAAGCATGTCAAAGAGTTGGTCTCACCACAACAAATTGAGTGTTAGTGACATCTTGCATGGATTTTTTAAACCATTTTGCTCACATGGGTACATATGCATTGTAATGTAACATCTTTTCAAGTGTAAGTCAAGTGTCAATAGTTGGATGTAACAGTCATAGAGTAGATGAAGAGTCATGAGCGTAGATGAACTTTCAAAAAGGCGAATGTCAAAGGTCACCCCACCATTTGCATAAATAGTCCCTCTTAACTCATTGTAAGGGCTTTTGGTCAGCCAAGTTTCGATAGGAATAACTTAGAGAAAGCTTGGATAGTATTGTAATGAGCCTTGGCTTCTCCACTGCACAGAGCTAATACATCGTTTTGGAGGAGCAGGTTGTTTTGGTTGTAATGTTCCACTATTGGAACTAGCAGTTGGACATGGACGTATTGTATAACTAGAACTTACACTTTGTAATATAACAAGAGCCAACAAGTTTCATGCATATGTTGTATTGTATTCTCTGTTATCTGTTTTACTCTAAATGATATATGTATTTTCTTTCTTATGCATGCATATGTAGACTATTCTATATAAGTATGTACGAATATTTCTAAAATGTGTTGTTGGTTTAACCATCACCTTGGATTGCTCGCTAACTTGCCTTCCATGTTGTGATGTATCTTTGCTCATGTGTTCCCTTCCAATCTGAGTACTATTACAGGATTCCAAGGGGCACACTTACCTCAACCCCCATGAGTTAGAACCTCTCATGCACCTTCCTTAACTCACTGCAGTTGTCACACCCTTGCTACCAACAGAGTTATCTTACTTGCCTATGTCTGAAATCACGGTCAAGGCATTACCATACGACCCACTGCTGGGACTCCTACACCAAACGGTCTAAGGTCTAATTGGGACTTCTTGCCAGGGAGATCCCCTTACATGTTAGTGGGTCCAGCACCGTCAACAGAAACAAAGGGCGCGGTGAAATAAAAAGAGTTGGTATCTTGGGAGCTTTGACATTTGGGCATTATCGTTGGTATTTTGATGTAGAAATGGGACCAACGATGTGAAGTCATTAGCATAGGAATTTGGCCCATGAAGGGATTAAAAGGGTTAGGCACCCAAGGCCTAAGTTAGTGGTCGCGAAGACCTGATCTTATGGCAAGAAAGAAAGAAGGTGTTAGCAAAAAAAGGCATAAGGGTCAAATTCGACAAAATTAGAAGTTTTAACAGTGTTTTTGTTTAAAATAAGAAAAAGGGTCATGAAGGCATTTTTGGCCTACAACAAAGTATTGTGCATGGTAGCATGGTTTGGCAATAGTGGCATGAAAGAGTCGGCAACTTGTTTTAACAATTGTTTGGTGGAACTTCCTATTAAGAGACAATTTTAGTAGTTAATACAAATTAAACAACAGATAAAAATAGAGAAGCTCTGCTCAAATCTGTAAAAGCTCCATATTAACTTAAATAAATAGAAAATCAACAATTTAATTGAAAATTTAAGCCTAGAACAACAAATCAATATTAAACACAGTCAAAAGACTAAAATAAGAAAATGATGTAGGAATAATTCCAACAAGCCAAAGTTAGCAAAGGAAAAACTATAAAAGAAAGCCAGAGCAAGCATAATAGACACATTTGTTTTTTAGATAGAGCTTCTAGTGCAAAGAGTTGATTGTATGGTGAAGTTTTTTTCTGCATTGGTGAGAAGCAGGGGTGGGGTGTTGAATGAGAATTCAAGCAGCAAATTATGTAGTCTACAACAAATTTCGAGAGAAGTAGAGGGATACTGGTGGTTGTATGAGAGAGAGAAGCAGAGTTCTACAGGAGTAGGTGTGTTCAGTAATGAAAATTTGTTGAACATAATGGTGATTTGTTCAATAACCAGAGATTGTTGAAGATGTTTAAGGTGGATTTGGTGAGCAGTTGCAGAAAGAATATTTATTTCTTTATGAGGTAAGTGGTAACTTGGTTCTAGTATGAAAATGGATGAAATATTGATCAACAAGACAAACAATTGGTAGCTTGCAGATCAGGGGTAGGAGCTCCTTCTAGTTGGTGTTAGTAAATATTTTGGGGCAAGAGTCCCTTTCAGCAGAGACTCATAAACAAGTAGGGGCAAGTGTCCTTTCCATTGAGTACTAATAAACAAGAAGGGCTAAGAGTCCCTTCCGGTGAGTATTGGTAAATGAGAAGGGGTAGCAGTCCCTTTCAGTGGTAGTTGACTCAACCAACAGAGATTGAAGTTCCTTTCAGTAGAAACTGATAAACCTGCAAGTGGTAGCTTGTTGGGCCATGATGTAATCAAGTCAAAGCTTATAATAAAAAGAAGATTTGTGTCTTGTGTATATGTTTCTCATGTGTTTTATGTTTATGCTATTACACATGATTGAGTTGTGTTTTTGATCCATGAATAATTGTTAAAGAGATTAAAAAGTGAAATTTGTGAAGAATTGTATAGTTTGGCCACAATATTGATTCACCCCCCCCCCCCCCCCCCCCAGTAGTGTCCTGGTTTCCATTGTTTCTAACACATATTTCCAATCATGTTCTCAAAAGCATGATCCTTTCCATTTGAAAAGTGGCACTAACATTCATTATCCCGAAACGAATTTGAACATAGGTGTATGTTCTCTAGGACATTGTGAAAGTTGTTTGGTGCCAATATTATGAAAAAATGACCTTATTATACCATAAAGAAACATCCAACATGGAAATTAACATATATACAATTACTTTTTGCAACAAAAATTCCATGTTCGAAGGTGCTAATTATCCTCTGATGGTGCTCAATTGAGATCTCTAAAGTACACACAAAGGTGGAATTCTTTATTCCTTTTTATAAAAAAACTTCTACATTGGAAATCCATTCACGATGACAAATTGAAAAAATGGTTTGAAAAGTTTCTATTTTTCAACCTCAACCCTAACCAAAGGCTTCACGTTTTGATTGATCACCCTAGCATTCAACCTAAGCAGTTTGGAATAACATGTTGCATAGTATTTATATTTTACTCGTTGTTTGGAATTGGTAGCATAGGTGTCCTAAATTCCTCTCCTTATACATGATTTGAAATCTACAAAATGTATCAAGCATTATTTAATTTATAACATAAGATAAAAAAAGAACATTCTAGATTATACCATGGGAGGATTGACAACATGATCAAGTTTGACTATTCGACACATTTCCAACGACAAGTTTCTCAACTCCAATGTGTCGGATAACTAATGCCAATAAGTTGCATATCCGACGAATAAATCTTGTATTTTGGACCCATTTGTATTAGTGTGAAGGAAATTCATGAACACAAGTTGGGGAATCTCACCATGGATTCATATGCCAAAAGATTTATAGAGATAGTGAGATAAATGACCTACATCAAAGATGATAAAGTGAATGTATAATGTTTTTTAAGTGGATTACCACAATCCTATTTGCACAAATTTGAGTTTGATGATCCAAAGACACTCAAGGACATTATAAAAAAGGATAAGTATTGTTATGATCAATCAAGACACATACTTGAGTCTCGAGAAAAGTCACCGAAGAAGGAAAAAATGAACTTCAATAATAAAGTATCAAAATCCCCATGTTATAAGCAGTTTAGAAATATTTTAAAATTTAGGTACTGTTGGTAGAATTTCCTACTCAAAGTGGGGATAAACCAAATATACCAACAAAATAAGAAGCAAAAAAAACAAAGAAAATGCCATAAAGTGTTATGGGTGTAGAGAGGAGCACCTAATTCAAGATTTCCATACAAGTGGCATAATGATAGAAAATTTTCAAATGTCCAAGAGGCTACCATTGTTGATGGTGTAGCCAAAATCATGCCCAATATTTATGAAACTGTGTAAAATTGAAAGGAAAACAAAATCCCTCTTTGTGGAGATGGAAGGTATTTTATCCAAATTCTCAATTTTCATTTTGATTGATCCTAGATCTATGCAAGTCGTTGTAGCATGTGTGTTGCAAAAAAAGAAGCAT
Organism: Pinus taeda; assembly: GCA_000404065.3. NCBI lineage: Eukaryota > Viridiplantae > Streptophyta > Pinopsida > Pinales > Pinaceae > Pinus > Pinus taeda. Next base: position 125,698 of record APFE030654036.1, read on the forward strand.
GTCAAGGCTTGGTTAGTGCAACTAGCTACAAGGACATAGAGAAATGTGGTTGAAGTAAATAAAGAGTGCCTCTTTTATATGAATGGACTTCACATTAATGCAGATTTAAATGTGCTTCCACTAATGCAATATGACTTTATAATCATAATACATTGCGTCGAAGTGCACAAGGTGAAGTTGGAATATTTCAAGAAAATATTAGAATGTAAAGATGAAAATGGAAACCTAAGTTGTTTGCAAGGAAAAAAAAACTAGCATCAACAAGAAAAATCTCATCTTTGCAACTCTAAAAATAATACAGAAAGAAATTTCAAGGGTTTATTTCTCATGTTCTAAATTCTATCAAGGAAAATAAAATAAAATTTGAGGGTCATCCATTAATGTTACTATATAGAGATGTTAAATATTGGGTTTCCTCCTAAACAAGATATACATTCCTCAATAGAAATTCTACCTAGGTTAGTGTCCATGTATAGAGAACCCTATAGGATGAGCACATTGGAGTTACTGGAATTAAAAATGTAGCCAAAGGAAATGTTATATTAGGGGTACATTAGGCCTAGTCTGTCTCCATAGAGAGCACCAACATTATTTTTTTAAAGCAAGATAATGCCTTTAGGTTATGAATTAACTATAAACATCTCGACAAGATGACCATCAAAAATAAATATTCCTTACAGAGAATAGATGATGTTTTTTATTAGTTGATAGGGGCCTTGGTGTTTTTGAAGATCAAATTGAGCTATGGCTACCATTAATTTTGAATAAAAGATGAGGAAATTCAGAATACTTCCTTTTGAAATTAGCACTGTCATTATTACTTTATGGTGGTGGCCTTTGGGCTTACTAATGCATCAACCAAATTTATATGTTTAATGAACAATATTCTCACCAGGTATTTGAAAAAAATTGTATTTGTATTCATAAATGATAGTTGGTGTACTCCATGAGATAGCGAGAGTAAGACGAGCACCTTAGAATAATATGTAAGTGCTAAGGAAGCATAAATTATATGAATAAAATAAAAAAGTGTGACTTCTTTTAGAAATAAATATATTATTTGGGACATGTGATATTAGAGAAAGGGGTCGCTAAGGACCCTAAAAATGTTAAAGCAATTATGGATTAGCCCATACCTGAAAATGTCATAGAGGTGAGCTCATTTATGGAAATGTCCATTTATTATTGAAGATCTATCCAACAATTTTCAAATATTGGACATCCATGTACCTTGTTGTAGAAGAAAGGGGTAAAATTCAATTGCACATTAGGGTGCATAACAAGTTTTGAATAGATGAAGCAACTTTTAACAAACTCCCCTATCCTTAATATTAAATATACAAACAAGGATTTAACTATTTGCACATATTCCTACAATAGGGGACTCAAAGGAGTTCTTATGAAAGATGGACCAATCAATTACAAATTCGGGAAGCTAAATGAAAATGAACAATGTTATGTATCCTATGATTTCGAATTTATAGTGATTGTACATGCACTAAAGATGTGTAGGCATTAATGAATCATAGTGGGATAAGATACATATTCAATCATCCTTGCTTGAATTCTAAATAAGATCATTGGATGGCTCTTATCAGTAATTTGGACTTTGAAATTTTGCATATCAAGGGAAAGGAAACTGAGTAGTACATGCCCTCAGTAGAAGCATGAAAAATATACATCTGGAAATAATATGTCGATAAAATAATTTTTATTGATGTAAAAGGATAATCAATTGAATAAAATAATAGCATAGGCTTAAATATTTCTTTAAGCTATTTCCAATGAGATATAGCACGCCCTCTAATTCCTTTCCATTTAGGAGAAATAATTTTTTCAAGAAGAAAATCCACCTATGTTGACCATGTCAAGTCGACCCTCCTATAGGACAAGTTGGCCTTGTTTAAGGGGAAACAAGGCCTATAAATAAGCCATGCTCTCCTTCATTCAACCAGAAGAACTCGATTGACAAGACAAGAGGAATTCAGGCTTGTGGTGAAGAAGAACATGGTTCATATCTCATGAACCTATAAGTATATTGAAGGAGCATCTTTTGAAGACTCTATCTGTTATTGACGAGGGTCTCTTGGAGGGTTTCATTATTAGATTTTGAAATATTCTTGGAGCTACTTATTTGTCCTAAACTAGGCCTTATTCTCATTGATAGTTAAAATTATTTCTACCCTATAATTTGGCTTATTTCATATTTAGTTCGACCCTGCAACTCAGCCTAGTTCAACTTCAGTTTGACCCTAAAACGTGGCCTGTTCAGACCTATAATTTTAGTCCTACGACTTAGCCTATTAAAACTATAATTTTGGCCCTAAAACTCAACCTTTTCAACACTATATCTCAACTTATTACTACTTCATCAAGGCCTAAATTTGTACCTTTTTGGAGTTTTCTTTGGTTCTATTTTTTGTGTTTGATTTGATATATCTTGAATTCACTTGAAGAGAATGATTGGCATTGATTTTGAGACCATCTTTGGAGCTATCCTTGAAGATTTTATTGAAGTTTTTGAAGCCACTTTGGAGAATCCCCTTGAAGCTACTTTGGAGTATCCCTTGGAGACATTCTTGAAGCCATTTTGGAGTAGCCCTTGGAGACAGCTTGAAGCAGTAATTTGGAGTAGTTCTTGAAGACATTCTTGAACCCACTTTGGAGCATCACTTAGAGAAACCTTGAAGAATTACTTTGGATATATCATGGTAGAGTTTCTGAGTCCATTTTTGAGTTATATTTGAAGTGTTTGTAAAGGTTGGAGCCTAAGAGGATTGGTGTCCTCAAAACCAAGTTGGGGCCTTGTTATATAAAAGGATTGGAGTCCTAATGTGAAGCTTGTAAAGAGGGTTAGTGTCCTCACTATTATTTCATAAATAAATTAATCAAATTTGTTTTTTATTATTATTATTTTGTGTTAGTGCTTCTCATTTTAGAAAGAAATGTTAACTAGCATAATATAACAATTGAAAGAAATATTGATCCGCCCCATTCTCAGTATTTCCAACACAATAAGTATTTGTTGGCCTGATATAAAAGATAGAATTAGAAAGGATGAGAAAAGAGATGATAAATACCATTATGTGAAAAATGTTTAGAGAAAGAGACAAAGGAGTCAAAGTGTGTTTATTATCAAATGACAAAGGAAAACCTACTAATGTACAAGGGTAGGTTGTACATGCCTAACTCGGAAAATTTGAAAAGACTTGTAATGGATGAGCTCCACATGAGGCCTTATACAATCCATATAGGCTATCTAAAGATAGTAAAGAAAACAAATAAATTGTATTATTGGCCTATGATGAAGAAAGAAATAACATACTACATTGCTAGGTGTTTGGAGTATCAATAGGTTAAGGTAGAACATAAGCATATCACTCGACTGTTATAGCCCATAAAATTCCAATATGGAAATGGGAAGTGATATTCATGGATTTCATTACTAGTTTTCCTAAATATAATAAATAATAGGATGCCATTATGATGGTGTTGGACAAGTTGTGTAAGGAAACTAACTTCACCCTAGTGAAGTCGACCTACAAATAAATAGTCGTTACAAAAAAAATTATGAAGGAAATTTTTGGGCTACATGGCATGCCTAATTCCATCATATTAAAGAAAAAAAACTAAATTTACTTCACACTTGTGGAAATGTTTGTTTGCAAGTTTTGAGGCTCATTTATCCTTTAGCACTCCCTAGCATCCCCAAATAGATGGGAAGACATGTTAAAAATGTATGCAATGCACTAGCCCAAGAAATGGGAAGAATACCCACCCATGGTGGGATTTTCTTATAATAATGGCTACCAAAAGTATTTGAAGATGATCCCTTTTGAGGCATTATATGGCAGAAAATGTAACATACCAGTAAACCAGATCAATCCAATAGACATGATTTTTCTTGAACCATATATGTTGAAAGCACTGGAAGAAGAATTAATAAAAATTAGATAAAATAAGAAAGAAAGTTATGTGGCTCATAATGGAATTCATAAAGAGTTCAAGGTGTGAGAGTATATGTACTTGTGAGTTAATACAGAGAGATGTTCACTAAGAATGGGCACTTGTGCCAAAATAACCACGAGATATTATGAGCCCTTTGAAAGCCTAAAAAGAGCGGGACTAATGGCTTGCGGACTTTCATTAGCTGATATGGTGAAAGTACATGATGTTTTCCATGTTTAATTTATTGAGAAATAAGTACATGATGCTAACCATGCAATTGATTGGCTTGCGATTCACATTTGTTCGAAATACTGAGAAGGGGGGTGAATCAATATTTCTTTTCAATTGTTATTTTTACCAGTTAGATCACTTATATTTAGAACACAAAATGAACAATAAGAATAAATGATTTTATTAATTTCTTCTTTACAATAAATCAAGTACAGTACAGGCAGGGCTCCAACCCTAGATGAAGACAACCAGGCTCTGACCTGGGATGTGCCAAGCACCTACTTGGACTTTCCAAGGCATTGATCTTGTCAATTCTGAGGCACCGACCCCAAGGACTTCAATCCTATATCTTCTTCTTCAGGCATCGACCTATACCCTTGAGTACTTAGATCCTATAGGGATCCAACCCTATCTTTCAAGGAACCAACCTTGTTTGTTCAAGGCTCCAACCTTCCGGGTACCAACCCTCTAGGCTCCAACCCACTATTGTACATTATCTATATATGTTTGATAGAAAATCACAAATCCCAAAGTCTTCTTCACGGATCCTTTTCAATCTTCAGCTATGCCTTCACTTAGTCTCCACATCACGTCATTAATGAAAACCTTGTTCTTCACATGAAGGTGTCTCTATTTTTCTTCATGGTACCCAGAACAAGGATATTCAAGTTAATGCATGATGGCTAATGCATCATGGTATTCAATGTTATCTTCAATATCTTCTAGGCATCTTGAATAATGTCTTCAAGGTGACATCTTCAATCTAGAACCTTCTTCAAGGTTACTCCACAAAGGCTTCAATCAAAGTCTCCAAAAATGTTAAAACTATCCTTTAAAAAATGTCTTCAAAAAATATCCATTGGCTCCTTAATAGATGCTCCAAAACCCTTCATTGATTTCAATGTATGTTGATACAAAAAAATGAGTGATATACTTATTTGTGTTCCTTCAATAAGATTCTTCATTGTACATATTCATTTAGCTTCAAAAATTGTGCTTAACTGTCCAAAATAGGTATCCACCATTATTCTTCCCTGTACCTATATATTCACTGTAGATATAGGAGTATTAATGTTGTAATCATAATTCAACTTTGAATCTAGAATAGTGTAAAACTGGCCTTGACCCTTCCTTGACTTTTTTGACTATTCACTTCAGTTCTCTAAGGCTAATCCCATAGGAAGTCTACACATAGAATATTTGTGTATCTGTCTACTGTACCTAAGCTCTTATTCGACATATTGGTGTTATCCAATCCAAAATGTGTAGACCAAACCTTCTTTACAGTCACAAATCCAATGATAACACAGTTAATGAGGTGATCTGAATATCTTGTTCACACTGTAGATGACACAACTCAAAGCTACAACAAGAAAAATTTAATGAGAAGGGTGTTGCACCAATCCGATGTGATAGACTACAACAAGAGATCTAAGGTAGAGATCAGTTATATGTGCCATAGATCTGTCTACACAGTCACAGTAATATTAACCGAGCCATGGAAAGTGCGACTTTAGGTCGAAGAGATTTAAGATATAGAGTTTACCTCTGTCTGAGTTACCACATTCCTGAGTTTATTTCAATGAGGCAACTCCGAAGTATATTTGCCACAGGTCTACTTTAGGTCCGAGTGTGGTCACAACACTTGTTATGGATGCCTAGAGGTTTCAGTTTTGTTTTAGAAACCTAGAACCATCAACTGTAGCCTTTTCTCTTAAATTCTATTCTCCTTTCCTTCAAGTTCACAAGTTGTGAACTGTAAATTTATCTTCCTGTATTTGATGACCGATATCATACTTAGAAGTGGAATTCTATAAACATATATATATATATATATATATATATATATATATATAATATATATATATATATATATATATATATATATATATATATATATATATATATATATATATATACATATATATATATATATATACAATATATATAAATATATACATATATATATATACTATAATATATATATACATATATATATACATATATACATATACATAACATATACATATACATATAATATACATATACATATACATATATATATATATACATATATATAGTGATTTTTCCATAAAACTCAAAGGGACACGTCTCTACAATGGAGACTGACATGAGTAGGCTTGTTCAGGTCGGCTTACTAGACAAAAAAATAAATTTAACTTGTAAAATCAATAACTTTCAAACTACATGGAGTTTCAAGCCAAGTAATAGCTCATTGGAAAGATAAAAATATGCTCTAAAGGATGGTGAAGGTATAATGTAACAAATAAAATATATATAAAATAATGTAAAATAATGTAAATGATAATAAGCATAAATAATTATTAGTTAACTAGTAATTAGGCTGAAGAGGCATGTCTAAATGAGGCATGACTTTTCATGAAGAGACACTTTCCTAATTTATAAGCAAGCCTCTCGTTCTCATTTGTAAAATCATTCTCATTCTTATTCATATATTTAATATAATAATTATATCCTCAATGGATAACTTCATATTCCAAGTTTTCTGGAATAATTAATTTGTAGAAGGAACTTTGTTCGCTTCATTTGGTATCACAGCAGTTCGGTCCTCTAGGTTGCTTAACCGGTGCACAGAGCTCATTCTCTGATCTAGGTCCTTGGCTATTGAAATTCGTCAACCGTGTTGCCATACAATTGAAGCATTTTGCTCAGAATTTGGGAGTTTCTCCTTTTCTCAGTTTTTCTAGGCTTTTGGCCATTAAAATTAAAATTAAAAGAAAATTCGCTAGTTGGAGGGTCTCCAATTCACCAGTGACCTTTGGCCATAAGAAACAATTAACCTTATATATATATATATATATATATATATATATATATATATATATATATATATATAATATAATAAAAATATATAAAAAAATAAGAAAAAATAAGAAGAAGAAAAAATAAAAAAATCAATAAAAAAAATAAAAAAACAAATTATATAAATAAATAAAAATTAATAAAATCACCTGGTAGAAGCCCATGGTTTTAGAAACAACCCATGGTAATTGTCCATGGTATTTTAAAAGTAAAAGAAAAAACAAAAGGGATACAAAATCTCATACCAAGTGATATTTAAAACTTTTTATGGAGAAGCCCGTGGTTTTAGAAACAACCCATGGTAATTGCCCATGGTATTTTAAAAGTAAAAGAAAAAAACAAAAGGGATACAAAATCTCTTTATGTGAAAGGTAAGTTTTACTTTTTACTTAAAAAGTTTGGCGAACATCGTGACCTTGTCATATGAAAAGACGTGACCTTTATATTTAGTAAGTGTGGTGACATCATAAAAGTCTATATTAAGTGTGACTTTTATATTAAGTATGGTGACATCATAAAAATTTATAATATTAAAAAAAAAATTAATATACAAAGTCCAAATTCAAAAGTTGGGAAGTGCCACATTCAAGTCAAAAGAGGTGAGATATATAGTATATATATTAATTTAATATAAATTTTATATATACTTAAAAGGATTATTAAATAAAAAAAAGGGGAAGATAAAAAGAGTGAAAAGAATGGAATTTCTAAGTAATGAACAAAAAAAATTCCAAAGAGAGGTAAAACAAGAAATCACAATACTTAAGCGACGATATGCTAAATTTGTGGATATGCATCACAAAGAAATAATGGAAAAGGACGAAGAATATTCTCGTCTCAAGGTCCATGTCGAAAGATTACTTGCACAAGTGAAGAAGACTATGGTCACAAAGAAAGAACTCAAGAAGCACTTATCAAAACAAGGAGAGGAAACCTTGCATTTAAAGAACCTTAATAAAAATTTATTAGAACAAATCAAAGATCTAAAAGATGAAAATCTTAAAATTCAAAACGCTGAAAATAAGGTTGATAAATCAGAAATCAAAGAACTTTTATGACTGAAAAATCATAATCAATGTCTACTCACTTGAATCAAGAAGCTTAAGGATGATAAGAAAGCATTAAAAGATAAGTTGGAACAATTCAGTCATGAAGAAGCATCAAAATCTCCAGTCGTAACAATCCAAGTTGAAAATAATGGAACGAGTATCGATCTAGTGAATATGACAACTCAAGAAGACAAGTCAATTGAAGAAACGACACACTTAGATTTTGCAGTTTAGACAATGGACATCTCAAATGAAAGTTCCATAACCAATTCAACAACATCTTCACCAGAAGAAAATCTAAAAACTCCATATCGACATCCAAATCACAAGAGTAGACCAATCAACCATGCTACATATTAGTACCATTCAGACCAGAAGCAACAAACTGATGTTCCACATAATAGTGATGTAATCTCACTCCAGTCTCATGCTAACAAGTCGCTACAAAATTCCAATGATCAGAATAATAAAATAGAAGATTAATCTCGGATGGTCTGATCCCTTCTCAGTGCGATAATTCTGTTTGTCACTAAGAAGATCATATTAACTTGTATTGACAAGGATTACTATCTTGAGAGAGAAAGAAGTTCGAAGCCAAGAAAGAGATCAAGACTTTTTCATCAACAAGATTTGAGGACAAAGCTTTTTGAGGAAGGAGGCAATGTAACAAATAAAATATATATAAATAATGTAAATGCTAATAAGCATAAATAATTATTAGTTAATTAGTAATTAGGTTGAAGATGCACGTCTAAATGAGACATGACTCTTCATGAAGAGACACTTGCCTGATATATAAGCAAGCCTCTCATTCTCATCTGTAAAATCATTCTCATTATTATTCATATATTTAATATAATATTTATATCCTCAATGGATAACTTCATATTCCAAGTTTTCTGGAATAATTAATTTGTAGAAGGAACTTTGTTCGCTTCATCTAATAGAGAAATTCGGCGTCTAAGGTAGTAAAAACTATTTTTTAGTGTGACTGGTCATTTATTGGTGCAAAAGTTGAGGTAGGGAAGTTATTCTTCTTCATCATAGGATTGTAATGTAATCAAGATAGTGATATGACATTAATCATATGTAGCATTTAATTTTCCATGTCATCATAAAGTCTTCAAGAGTTATGACATCATTTGGCATCTCAGTAATATTTTTCATCCTGACCAATACCATAATGACATCAATGAAAACCTAGATTAAAAATCTCCCCCTTTTTCGTTGATGGCAACATTCTTTCCCTTTCAACATTCTCTCCCCCTTTGACATCAATGGAAAACGGGGTGCCCAAATACTCCCCCTATCAAGCTTCTTATTTTCTTTATGAATAGTAGTTCTTCATAGGTATTTCACTCCCAATGTCATGGTGCTCTTTCTTCTGGAAATGTGGTTCATGATAGATGTGCTTACATTCTTTTATGTGATGAACCAACTCCCCCTGTCAGCATAAACTCCTCTAGCTCAAGAAATATTACCTACATAGTGATCAAGTGGAAGTCATCTTCAACAATAGTCCATTAGATAGATAAGAGATCATGCTCTTCAATGCAGTGTTCCTGAGAAATGATCTATCAAACAATGATTGTCAATATAGCTCATCAAGGATTTCATAAGGCCCATTCATGGATGGTTTTTGCATGAATGCTTAATCATCATAAGATCCCCATAATTGTATGCATGGTCTTCCTTTTCGAAAAGTCTCCCCATAAAATACTTGGAATATCAAAGGTAACTTCATCAAGTCAACAACATGTGTTGTTGATTGAAATGTTCAAGGGACTTCTTGATTCAATTTGCTTCCTTCTCCATACTTGTGTAAATTTCTTCTATGGCATGGTTCTAGCTTGTGTAGGGGCCCAAGTCAAGTTAAAATCACATGCCATATGTCCAATGTTATGACACTTGAAGCACTCTATGTTGTTCATGAATAATAATTCATGACTTCTTGAAAATTTGCTTCACAAAGATTGACGAGGACCATTAAATATGTCTTTTTGATATGCCCTACAATCTTTTGCCATGTGCCCAAAGTTTGTACAAGAATAGCAATAACCAAGAAATATACTTTGGTAGCTGGGAGAAGAAGGTTTCTTTGATTTACTTCCGAAGTCTTTTTTCCTTGGGATCCTTTGATGATAACCATTTCTTCTTGCACCCTTGACACCATTTGCATTTCTTCTTGGTATGATTTCTTCCAATGTCAACTTGACTCTTGCCTTTGCTGGGGGCATCAAAATTTATTCCAAACTTCCTAACATCCTTGTTGTTTGAAGAATTTTCCTTATTGCTTGACGATTCACATGCATAGCCAAGGCCTGATTTATCAAGGGGAGACCTTTGATGACTTAGGATGTCATCTAGGGTTTGAGATATTTTCAAGTTATTATTCATAAAATCAACTTCCTTTTTAAGAAAGATATTTTCTACTTTTAATTTTTTAGAATCTTCATCTTTCATAACTAGTTTCTTCTTCATTTCTTCCATCATCTTGGTTGCTTCACATGATTTGGCCTTAAGTGAGATGATTTATGCTCTTAACTTGATGATGTCATAATCCTTCTCTTCTAGTTGGAATGTCATGGTGTTTCTCTCCTTTTCTATTTTATGAACTTGTCCTTCTATGAATGCCAATGCTTCCATTTCCTTCTCAACTCCCTGTGTCTGTTTCCTTTCTTCTTCTAGTTGTGATATAAAGGATGAGACCTCTTCCTTGTATTGACCAATCGATACTTCAAGTTTTTTCAAGCTCTTGTGCCTTTGTTCAAGGTGACTTGACAATGTATCTTCCTGTTTCTTTGCCTTATCCAGTTGATTTGTCATGTATATGATTTCTTCATGATGTTTTCTCTTATTTTGATGAAATTATTCCTTAATATTGGTGAGATCCTCATCTCTTTATTGTACTTGAAGGTTGAGAAGGTCAAATTCCTTCCTTCCTTGTCTTGTCATGGTCACCAACTTGCGCTTTCTTCTTAAGTTCCTCATTTTCGTTATTCAAATTTTTAATCTCTTCTATGGAAACCATAAGTTTAGTGAGGAGATTTTATTCAAAATCTTCTTCATTCTCTTCATCTTCTAAGTATTCTTTAGCCTTGGTATTATCGCTCTTATCTTCAACTTCCTTGATGGGCTCTGCATTTCCTTCTTGTTTTCCATAATTTTCTTGACTAGAGATCATTGTGAATGATCCTTTCGAGTAAAGATCATGAATTGCATCCCATATTCCTTTTGTTGACGAACATTTTCCAAAATTGACCTTCATAAAATCAGGTAGCCCATTCACGATTGATTTAATTTCTCTTGTATTATGTTCCTTGGATTCTCCATCCATCATGGATTCAACAATCACTGATTTCCAGACTTCAATGCCTTGATTCTTTAAGAAATTCCTCATTCTTAACTCCCATATATTAAAATTTCCATTGATATATAGGTAGGGCTCCAACCCTAAATGAAGACACCCAGTCTCCATCCTGGGATGTTCCAAGCACCTACTTGGACTTTCCAAGGCACCAACCTTGTCAATTCTGAGGCACTAACCCCAAGGACTCCAATCCTATATCTTCTTCTTCAGGCACTATTAGGCCCCTATACTACTAGTGTAACCCATTATTGTTATTAGTACAACCCCCTTATTATATTGATGTACCCATTTAGTGCCCATATTGTTGCTATTGTTCCCCATAGAAGCCCACTATTGTTATTATTGTGCCCTTACATTATTTTTGTTATGTCGACTCTCATTATATTATGACCCCTTAGACTCCTATATATAGAAGGAGGTCTTTTCATTTGTATCATCCAATAATTGTTCATTTGTGTAATATAAAGGAGATTTCCCCCTTGAAGATGCTAAATTATAAGGCATTTATCTACCTTTTCTATCTTTTTATGAGTTGGTTTCATAACATTTGGTATCAGAGCTTTGAATTCTAGGGTTTTGCTGCTCCAAACAGGTCATCGTGGCATTTGCGCTATAACCTTTTTTTCTGCGATATTTCAGATGCTAAAACAAAAACCCATTTGGGCCGAATTATTTCTAAACTGAAAGTCTAAATTTTAGATGATTCTGCGCTATATTTGTGGAGATATGATCTGAGGAAGTTGGCATTTTTGCAGACTCCCAAATTACATTCCAAACATGTGACCTGGGGAAAATAGTCATAACTTGTTTTTTGCACATGATATTGAAATTTCGTAAAAAGTTACAGAAAGAGGATGGATTGTAGTTTTATGTGTAAATTTTTCAGATTCTAAGGTCGAAACAGTGACACGGGGCACTTCAGACAAGTTCACTCTTCTGAAAAGGTATATAATCAGGTCATCTTGGGAGATTGTGCATAACTCTTTCTTGGAGAATCTAAATTCAATCAGACTAGTGGCATTGGAAAGAGGACACAGAGGGCTACCATAGGTCATGATTTCAGAATTAGAAGATTTGCAATTACAGAGTTACAGTCATTTCAAGATCGAGCTCCTAAAATCAAGAAAACACAAGATGAGTATGTTTGATGGAAAGGATCTAGTAGATTGGATACTACAAATGGAGAAATATTTTGATCTACATGATGTACCACTATTACAAAAGGTATGTATTGCATCTTTATATTTAGAACTAGATCAATTTTTATGGTATAAAGGGCTTTCTTCTCGTAAACCACTTGTTACGTGGTCAATTTTCATGGAGGAAATGATAGCACATTATGAGGATATAAAGAGAAACTCCTTCTTTAGCCAATTTATAAATCTCAAAAAAAAGGGTTCAATGGAAGAGCACATTGAGGACTTTCAAAAGTTGAATAGAAGGGTAAATTATATTCCAGAGAAGCAAAGGATTGATGTCTTCATAGGGACTTTAAAGGATAATGTTCAACATGAGGTTCATTTTTGGGAACCTGATTCATTGGAGGAGGCATTCGAGTTGGCAAGAAAAATTGAAAGTGAAATTATGGAAACAAGGAATTCTACCCCTAACAACTATAAAGATGGAAGTGTTCTTTCTCCTAGCCTTCCACAACCTACAAGGGTTACACCACAACAATTGGAAGGAAAATGAGAAAAAGGGCTTTGTTACAATTATGATAGCAAATGCACTAAAGGTCATAAGTGTGGTGAGAAGCAATTATTTTACATAGAGTATGAAAAGGAAGAAGAAAAGGATCAAGAAACATCAAAAGAAGAGGATATATTCCAAGACCCAACCCCAAATAAAGAAGAAACGAATCTGACCATATTTTGTAAAGCATTGGCAAGAATTACCACTCCTCAAACTCTCAAGATAGATGGACATATCAAGAAGAAAGAGGTTCAAGAAGTGAAAGATCACATCAAGAAAGAAGAAATGGATCCAACCATATCTTGTAATGCATTGGCTGGAATTACCACTCCTCAAACTATCTAGATAGAAGGACATATCAAGAAAAAAAATGTTCAAGAAGTGAAAGATCACATCGAGCATCAAGAAATGAATCTGACCATATCTTGTAAAGCATTGGAAGAAATTACCACTCCTCAAACTCTCAAGATAGAAGGACATATCAAGAAGAAAAAGGTTCAAGTAGTCAAAGATCACATCGAGCATCAACAACAAGTTCTCCAACTTTTAAAGGGTGCAAAATCGAATGAAACAACAGGTAGATCAACATCGTAGTGAAAAATGTTTTGATGTAGGTGATTGGGTATTTTTACTGCTACATCTCAAGGAAGCTATTTATGAGAAGGAAATGTTGGCAATACTACTTGCACTTAAGAAATGGTGACCTTACCAAATGGGAAGACACTTCAAGGTAAAAATGGATCATGATAGTCTTAAATACCTTTTAGAACAACTATTATATTTAGAAGAATAGAAAAAATGGGTCACAAATATGTTGTGTTATGACGTTTACATCATCTATAGAAAAGGGAAGCAAAGTTTTGTTGTAGATGTACCCTCAAGAAAGGATGAGGATGTGGAAGCATTGTTTTGTGTTATTTCTATTATCCAACCAGATTGGATAAACGAAGCAAGGGATGAATGGAAGAAGGATGAAGAAGTATGGCCACTCATTCAAAAGTTGTAGAAGATCCCAATTCAAACAATATTGTGAGAACTTGAAGAGGAAGGAAAAATCATATTGGAACCTGGAGCAGTCACAGAAACAAGAAACCGACAGCTACGAAATCGATCAATTTCATAGTATCTCATCAAGTGGAAGAACTTACCCACTAAAGATTACACATGGGAGGATAAGAATTTTATACAAAAGCATCAAGAAATACTCAAGCATTGAGGACATCACTTTTTGAACGAGAGGGGCATGTTAGGCCCCTATACTACTAGTGTAACCCCTTATTGTTATTAGTACAACCCCCTTATTATGTTGTTGTACCCATGTAGTCCCCATATTGTTACTATTGTGCCGCATAGAATCCCACTGTTGTTATTATTGTGCCCTTACATTATTATTGTTATGTCGGTTCTGACTATATTATGACCCCTTAGACTCCTATATATAGAAAGGAAGTCTTGTCATTTGTATCATTGAATAATTGTTCATTTGTGTAATGTAAAGGAGGTTGCCCCCTCGACGAGGCTGAATTCTAAGGCGTTCAACTATCTTTTCTATTTTTTTGTGAGTTGGTTTCATAACATTTGGTATCAGAGCATTGAGGACAACACTTTTTGAAGGAGAGGGGCATGTTAGGCACCTATACTACTAATATAAGCCCTTATTTTTATTAGTGCAACCCCCTTATTAAATTGATGTACCCATGTAGTGCCCCATATTGTTATTATTGTGCCCCATAGAATCCCACTATTGTTATTATTGTGCCCTTACATTATTATTGTTATGTCGGCTTTGATTATATTATGACCCCTTAGACTCCTATATATAGAAAGGATGTCTTTTCATTTGTATCATCGAATAATTGTTAATTTGTGTAATGTAAAGGAGGTTGCCCCCTCGAAGAGGCTGAATTATAAGGCATTTATCTACCTTTTCTATCTTTTTGTGAGTTGGTTTCATAACAGGCACCGACCTGGGTTATTGAGGACTCTGATCCTCTAGGGCTCCAACACTATCCTTCAAGGCACCAACCTTGTTTGTTTGAGGCTCCAACCTTCCAGGCACCAACCCCCTGGGCTCCAACCCACTATTGTACTTTGTCTAGATATGTTTGATAGAAAACTATGACTGCCAAAGTCTTCTTCTTAGATCCTTGTTAGTCTTCAGCTATGCCTTCACTTAGTCTCCACGTCACGTCATCAATGAAAACCTTGTTCTTTAGATGAATTTGTCTCCATTGTTCTTCATGGTACCTAAAAAAATGATCTTCAAGTTACCTCATCATGGCTAATGCATCATGTTCTTCAACATTATCTTCAAGACCTTCAAGGCATCTTCAATAGTGTCTCCAAGGTGATGTCTTCAATATGTAACCTTATTCAAGGTTACTCCACAAAGGCTTCAATCAAAGTCTCCAAAAATGTCTTCAAGTTTTCCTTTAAAACATGTCTTCAAAAACTCTCCACTGGCTCCTTAATAGATGCTCCAAAACCCTTCACTGATTTCTATGTATGTTGATACAAAAAAATGAGTGATATAGTTACTTGTGTTCCTTCAATAAGATTCTTCACCATACATATTCATTTAGCTTCAAAAATTGTGCTTAACTGTCCAAAATAGGTATTCACCATTATTATTCACTATACCTATATCTTCACTATAGGTATAGGATTATTAATGCTGCAATCATAATTCAATTGTGAATTTTGAATAGTGTAAAACTGGCCTTGAACCTTCCTCGAATTTGTTGACTATTCACTTTAGTTTTATGAGGCTAATCCCATAGGAAGTCTACACACAGAATATTTGTGTCTCTATCTATTGTACCTAAGCTCTTATTCAATGTCATGATGTTATCCAATCTGAAGTTTGTAGAACTAACCTTCTTTGCAGTCACAGAGCCAATGAGAACACAGTCAATGAGGCGACCTGAATATCTTGTTCACACTGTATATGACACAACTCAAAGCTACAAAAAGCATGGTTTAATGAGAAGGTTGTTGCACCAATCCAATGTGATAGACCAAAACAAGATATCTAAGGTAGATATCAACTATATGTGCGATAGAGATGTCTACGCAATCACATTAATATTAACCGAGCCACATGAAGTGAGACTTTAGGTCGAAGAGATAAATGCCCCACAGTCCAAAGTTAAGATTTGGAGTTTACCTCTATCCGAGTTACCACAGTCCTAAGTCTATTTTAGTGAGGCACCTCAAAAATATATTTGCCATATGTCTATTTTCGGTCCGAGTGTCGTCATAGCACTTGTTATGGCTGACTGGAGGTGTCAATTTCGTTTTATAGACCCAGAACCATCAATTGTAGCCTTTTATCTTTAATTCTATGCTCCTTTCCTTCAATTTCACGAGTTGTGAACTATAAAATGATCTTCCTTATATTTGATGACCAAGATAATACTTAGAAGTCAAGGTCCGAACATATATATATAGTGATTTTTCCATAAAACTCAAAGGGACATGTCTCTACGATGGAGGCCAACATGAGTAGGCTTGTTCAGGTCAGCGTACTAGACAAAGAAATAACTTTAACTTGTAAAATCAATAACTTTCAAACTACTTGGATTTTCTGGCCAAGTAATAGCTCAATGGAAAGCTAAAAATATGTTCTAAAGGATGGTGAATGTATCATAGAGAAATTTTTCCTCTAAGGTGGTAAAAAATATTTTAATGTGGTTGGTCATTTATTGGTGTAGAATTTGAGGTAGGGTAGTTAGGCTTCTTCATGGTTTGGCTTCTTGTTAGGCATCTTCATCATAGGCTTATAATGTCATCAAGATAGTGATATGCCATTAATCATATGTCGCATTGACTTTTCCATGTCATAATAAAGTCTTCAATTATCAATATCGTTTGAGGTAAGAACATCTAAGGTTAAGGATTCATTATCAAGATCATGAAAGGTACATGATTGGCACTTCTTCATTAGTGTCTTGATATCTTCAAGATTTATGACATAATTTGGCATCTGAAGAATATTTTTCATCCTAGCCAATACCATATTGACATCAATGATAACCTAGATTAACATGAAACATAAGAATAATTCTAACCAAAACCTCATAGTGCATCCTTGATCGCAAGAGAAAATAGGTTTGGAACTAAAACGTCATGTAGGCCAAGTCACAACACAAGAACTTTAGAGAAAATCAAGCAACATGGGAACTTGAAAATGCCATGAAAAAGGAATATCCATTATTTTCCTGTAAATAATCCTTGGCATGAACAACATAACACTAAGGACAATGTTCCTTAAAGAGTGAGGGGATTGTAACACCCCTTTTAATCCCCAAAATTTTTAATTTGTAATTTATTTTGATAATGTTGGAATGGCCAGCATGGATATTTTGTTATAATTTATTTAATGTAAATTTGTAAATTTTAATTAATATATTTCAAAAGACTAAAGAAGAGAGCAAGTAACATAAATATGAATGCCCGAGAGAAAGTTGTAAGAGGGCTTTAGGAGACTTTTGTTAACCTAAAGTTTATGTCATCTGTTTCCCCTTTTCCTTAACTTTAGATTTTGTAATTGAAGCATCTACTACTAGCAATTATGAGAAAATAAAGGGGAGTGGTATATAACTGCTCCATAGGTATGGGAAACATACCATATGGAGCATCCTAAATTGACCACATAGTCTTTAAGGGACCAAAATTTTCATGCTAAATAGATGCATGGGAGAGAGCGAAGTGTGTAGATAGCAGCTTGGAACACTAACATGCATGAGAAAAACTAGAGAGAGTACACCAATGAACTAGTGAAACCTGTGAGTAGAAAAATTAACAATATATGGGGATGAAAGTATGACTTTGATTAAGGGTGATAGAGAACCCTCTAAGTCATAGCATACCTCTATGGAGTTTGTGAAATCCATGAATTACATAGGGAAAACAATGTGAAATCCTTCAAATAAAGCAATATGCTAGAAGCAGTTGCTCTTAATTTAGCACATAAGAAATAAGAAAATTGAAATATGAATGAACTAATTAACCTGTGAAGGGACCCTTTTGAGTTTTGTAGGCCCATAATGACCATATTGTAAGTATTAACAAGTCAGGCTCAACAGCTGAAAGGAATAATATTGATTTCTTGAATGTGAAGGAGAGTGACCTTCATGACCTCTACCTTGAATTGAATCTATTAGACCCTAAGTTAATCTTCCTCTTAAGGATCAAGCATATGGGTGGCTAGATATAAGAAAATTGCAGTGTATTTGAGCCTATATTTGACTGGAGAGTAGCTCCCCGTTCTTCAATTTCCATTAAGATATTGTGAATCAGATAATTGTGAATACATATATTTTTTTGTTAATGAAATGAAAATATCGTTTATTTCTTTACAACTAATGCTAATAGGGGTTACTGAATATATTCATAATGATAAGCTAAAGTTTTGGTGAACTAAGTTTTGTTGGTAGTTGTAATTTAATCTTCTAAGAAAATGTTGTAGGAACAAGAAGTCCTTAAAATATGTTACTTATGTTACATATGAAAAACATGGTTTATGGAGTAAAACACACATGTTGAATTGAGTCTATGGCTCTTATTATTTTTGTTAGTATGTCTGGCCATTGCTAGGTGAGGAATGGAATTGGATAGATATGTTATAACCTTGAATTGAAGTAAGTGGCCTGGGAGGTTTCCTTCGGTTGGATACATTGGAAATGGGGGGGTAAGTCCCTATGTTTGCTAGTTTTAAGTGGTAAGTTGCATATATGTTGATAAGGAGTCTTTGGAAACCTTATATTATCCAGTAGTAAGCCAAAATACTAGTTTTTAAGTTTGAAATTTTTAAGGTAAGATGTTTATAGCATGCAATCCCCAAGAGTGTGAAAATCACATCTCAATTAGCGTTAATATGATGATTTGGCGCCATTCTCCATCTTTTGTCTTTATTTGGTGAGGATGCCAGTTTGAGGGTAGTGTTTTGGATGACTTCATAGGCTATAGAAGAATTTTTACCTTTTGAAGTCTTCTAGGAAGGTCCCTATTCTGATAATATTTAGTTTCATCCCTTTGAAACAAGATTAGGTGCTTAGCGGAAGTTTTTAAATTCAATGATTGATTTCCTTGTTTCTAGTTTAATTTGTAATTTTGGTAATTCAGGGTTAATCCTCAACCCTTGGTCACAAGGAACATATGGGAATATAACCTTAGTTTAGACATAAGAGAGCTTAAAGGAAGAGGACAATTAGGTCATCCTTTGATTGATGGAAGAAGCTTTAGAATTCCCACTAGTTAGTGGCTCGATGACCTAGTGATCTATCTCATTGGACCGACGTAGTATCATAACTAATTATAAGTTGAAAGAGAGGTCAACAGATGGTTCTTAGTTATCAAATTTGTTAATCGATAAAGATAGATAATGGAGAAATCCCAGTCAACTAACATCCATCAACTAGACCGGGTGAGAATTGTGACTAGAGTTTTTGTTTTTCCCAATGGTGTGAAGTTTTCATGGGTAGATGGGGTAGTTTCCAAGGCTTCCTAGTGACTGATTGATAGAATTCAAAATAGTAGAGAAGTTTTTGTTTACTATCATTCATTTATTAGATTGGACCAACCTTATGCGCTCATTATTAGTCTCTTAGTGGCCTAGGGTCTAAGTAATTCATCAACTAAATCAAGAATTAAGATTGGATTATGTTAAGATCAGGAGATGACCCCCATGACACATTTCAAGTGAAAAGATAGGGGATCCAATATCCTTCAAGATCTTAGTAATTGAACATTTGAAATTTCTTATAAAGGGACTTTGTTGAAAATCCTAGATTTAAATGTCAGGGTAGCAGGTTAAGTGGATTCATGTGGGAATTTGTTATGAAACCAGCTCTCAAAAAGACAGAAAAGATAGATCAATGCCTTAGAATTCAGCCTCTTCGAGGGGGCGACCTCCTTTACATTACACAAATGAATGATTCTTTGATGATTCAAATGAAAAAGCCTCCTTTCTATATATAGGAGTCTTAAGGATTCACAATATAACCCAACCGACCTAACAATAATAATATAAAGCCACAAAAATAACAATAGAGGGATTCTATGGGGCACAGTAATAACAATATGGGGACAATAGGGGTACAACAATATTAATAAGGGATACAACTACAATAGTAATGGGGTAATCACTAGTATTATAGGGACCTAACATGCCCCTCTCCTTCAAAAAAGTGTTGTCCTCAACACTTGAGTAGTTCTGGGATGCTTTTGTATAAAATTACCATCCTCCCATGTGGAATCTTTAGTGGATAAGTTCTTCCACTTGATGAGATATTCTAAAATTGATCGATTTCATAGCTGTCGAGTTCTTGTTTCTGTGACTGCTTCCGGTTCCAATATAATTTTTCCTTCCTCGTAAAGTTTTGGCAATATTGTTTGAACTGGGAGCTTGTCACCTATAACCTTATTTAAACATGAAACATGGAACACTAGGTGCACTCGAGAAGCTACAGGAAGCTCCAAATTGTATACCATAGTACTAATCTTTTGCAACACCTTGTACGGACCATAATACTTTGGTGATAATTTATTATCCTTCTTAGCTTGTTTGAGGGACATTTGTTTATATGGTTGTAGCCATAGGAATACCCAATTAACTAAACCAAAAATTCTTTCACTGTGATGTTGATCTGCCTGTTGTTTATTCTATTCTGCGCCAACATGAGGTTATCCTTTAAGAGTTGGAGGACTTGTTGTTGATGCTCGATGTGATGTTCCACTGTTTGAACCTTAGAATTTTCTCTTAAATATGATGTGATGGATGGTGGCAGATATCCATAAAGTGCCATAAATGGAGTCATTTTTGTTGTTGTATGGAAGTGTTATACCACCATTCAGCCAAAGGCAACCATTTGACCCATTGTATCTGTTTATCAGATAAAAAGCAACGAAGATATCCTTCCAAACATTTGTTTACTATCTCAGTTTTCCCATCAGATTGAGGATGATAAGATGAGCTAGAAGCTAACTGAGTACTGAGACAAGAAAATAATTTTGTCCAAAAATTTCAAGTGAAACTGGGATCTCTATCACTTACAATAATCTTTGGGTTTCCATGTAGCTTTTGAATTGTTTCCATAAATGTAGTAGAAACTATACTGGCTTTAAATGGATGTGATAATGCACAAAAGTATACATACTTGGTAAGTCTATCACCTACCACCATGATGACACTCTTTCCCTCAGACTTGGGTAAACTTATGATAAAATCCATTGAAACCTCCTCCCAACATTGGCTTGGAATGGATAAAGGTTGTAATAGACCCAGGGTCTTAATTATTTCAAATTTATTTTGTAGGCAAACCAACATTTCGCCACAAACTTTTGATATCCAATTTAAGGCCCTCCCAAAAAACTTCCTTCTTAACCCTGTGGTAAGTTTTTAAAAATCCTCAATTCCCTCCTAAGGGACAAGTGTGCAATTCCATAAGAATCTTTTGTTTGAGTTGGGAATTCTTACAAAGGTATAAGTGATATTTGTACTATAACAAATCATTTACCAGCTAAATGTATCAGATGTACTGGAATCTTGTTGTAGCTTTCAAACAATTGCCCACACTTCTTCATCATTCTTCCATTCCTCCCTTGCTTCGTTTATCCAATATGGTTGGATAATAGAAATGGTGCACAACAATGCTTCGACATCCTCATCCTTTCTTGAGAGTGCATCTGCCACCACATTTTGCTTCCCTTTTTTGTAGATGATTTCAAAGTCATAACCCAACATCTTTGTGACCCACTTTTGTTGCTCTTCAGAGGATAATATTTGTCCTAAAAAGTATTTAAGGCTATCATGATCCGTTTTTACCTCGAAGTGTCTTCCCATTAGGTAGGGTCGCCAATTCTTAAGTGCATGGAGTATTTCCAACATTTCCTTCTCATAAATAGCTTTGCTTAAAAACTTTCTCTTGATTGGACGAATTTCAAAAGCAATGGGTCTTTCATCTTGCCTTACAACAGCACCAATTCCATTTCCTGAAGCATCACATTCCACAATAAAGGTTTTTGTGAAGTCTGGTGTAGCTAAGACCGGTGCTTGGCACATTGCCTCTTTAAGATGTTCAAAGGCCTTTGTTGCTTCAGGAGTCCATGAAAATGCATCTTTCTTCAATAATGTTGTTAGAGGTGCTGCTATTCTCCCATAATTCTTAACAAACTTGCGATAATACCCTGTCAACCCAAGAATCCTCGCAGATGCTTTATGTATGTGATTTTCCATTCCTTAATGTTTTTAATTTTGCTAGGGTCTACCTTAACTCCTTCATGAGATACAATATGACCCAGATATTCCACCTCTTGTACTCCAAAGAAACATTTGGATCTTTTTGCATATAATTGTTTTCTCCTCCAATAGTTGTAGCACCTTGTCAACATGTTCAACATCATCCTTCCAAGACTTGTTGTAGATAGTTATCAATCAAAAAATACTAACACAAATTTCTAAAGATGGTTGAAAATTGAATTCATCAAACCTTGAAATGTTGAAGGTGCATT